>JAHREE010000480.1:20096480-20122320 GCA_033628505.1 Tringa tobata
TTCCTTCCTTCCTTCCTTCCTTCCTTCCTTCCTTCCTTCCTTCCTTCCTCCCTCTCTCTCTCTCCATTGCTGCAGGCTCCAAATAGAGATGAAGTACCTCCCTGAATCTGAATATGATAAAACCCACCCAAGTTCTGAACATGATAAAACCCACCCACAACTGCCACAATTTCTGTTATATCTTTATGTAGGATCTGGGGAAATGCAGTTCCTGTTGAACACAGCTGCTTAACCCAGTAGCAAAATCAAAGCAAGTGAGTCCTTCTTCTCTGGGATTAACACCTGCCTTTAGAGGTGGGTGATTTGAGAACTCCTCAATTAAATTCTGAATGCTCATACCCAGCCCAATACTTTGGGTATGACAGATATTCCTCCATTAGCTAACTTGACAAAATTCTTGGGGAAAAAAAAACATACAAGGGTGGGACTATGGCAGAGAAAGAAGGAAAGTAAGAGCATGTCTACTGTCAGTCAGCTGCAGAAAGAGTGTTCAGGGAAAATACTGAAGTGCACAAAAGCTAGAAGTGAGCTAATGTAAAACTAACATAATTTCTGACACTACTAAAAATCAGCATAATCCAGCAAGATTTGTAGTGTTTCACTCTCACCTATCTCCTTATCAATAAAAATGCAGGGCAGAAGTTTGTGTGTCTATTGTCTTTCCTACCAGCAGCCCTCAGAATTTTTAAAACTTTACTTTCATTAATATGAAAAATACATTTTTTCCCTTTTTTCAGACAGAATTTTCTATTTTTTTATAAAAAAAAAGAAGTTCAAACATTCAAATCCCATTAAAACCATTCTCTCTTTTTGCTAAGCCTGATATTGCTACAGTCAGGTAAGACAGCTAATGTTTAAACACAAAGGTCAAGATTTAAAACAGCAGAAATCTGCCATTTTTTCAGGTGCAAATGAGATTAAAATATCATTTCTAGGATTAGTACATGTTTTTTCATGGCAAGATACCCTTAAATTATTTCAGATATAAATTTAGTTCATAGGCAAGAATGAAAAACAGCACTAAGGACAGAAATGCTGGTGATAGCAAACGATAGCTTTCTACAACAATTTACTCAGCAAAAAACATTTCCTAGGAAGCGATTGCATAATTAGATTGAACAACAAAAATAGGCAGATATTTTAATGCACAAGCCACAAGGGAACAGATAATATTATAGAGCAAAGGTTTGGTTATTATCTTGTCTTTGCTGGATTTTTATTTTAACATATTTTAACAAGCACTACAGCCTAGAGCTTTTTCTATTAAAATATAGTTTTATCAAAAATAGTAAGTGAAACACTCTTTGTTTTCAGAGAAATAGGGCTGAAAATCTTGGGTTTTGTTATGAAATTAAAATGTTTACAACAGCTTTTGAGAACTTAATAAATCGCCAAAAAAAAAGTAATCCCTCTGTAAGTAATTATGTCTGAAAATACCCAGAAATTCTAAAATTCCAGGGTAGGGAAGGAGAACAGCATTTTTGTGAAAATATGTGTTGGGAAGTAGAGGTGAGAAGGATCAGCTAAAGAAAGAAATCAGATCCATCTTCAGGAGGATTAGCCTCCTGTGTCAAAAAGAAAAAAACAAATCCATATGCCCAGCTAATCCCTGGATTCTCACCTGTGAGCTCTTTGTTTGTAAAACACATGAAATTATAATGGCAGCAACAGAAATGCTGAATATATCAGTGTTCACCCAGGCACAACGTACACGAGGCAGATGTTGGATTGAACCCTGCTCAATGAAAGCTGTTTAATGGTTTGAGTCTTTTCTATGCATTTGAAATAGCCATGAGAGAGAAAAATGTCATTGGTGCCTTTTTAAACTTAGGGAAAAGAGCTACCCACACACCTCTTTGGGAGTACACCAGACCCAATCTGAGACAACACCATGGCAACATTATCTTAGAGCATGTCTTAGACTTCTGTAAATAGCGATGATAAACGAAAAAGAATCCAAGAAAAAATGGTGTTATAACATTGTTTTCCAAATGTTACACTATTGCTTGCTGTTTTAGGCAGGATTCAGGACGAGAATATGGGACATCATGCTATCTTATGGATTTCCTTCTCAAACTAAAATCAGTGACAGGTAGATAACCAGGGTCAGGAAAGGGGGAGAGAAGAGGGGGGAAAAAGAAGTTTAAAAAAATATCGAAATCCCTACCAAGGAAAAAAACCCACATACTACCAAAGCACTGCTGCTCAGTGTAACATCAGGTACTACTGGTAAGAAAACAATGTTGGAAAATAACAGACAGGCTATGGGAAGGATCAAAGCATGTCAAGAAAACAATCAGGAGACTAAGAAAGCAGCAGAGAATATTACAAAGGGCAAGGGAAGGAAAAGAGTGGATCAGATTGGCCTTTCAAGTTTGATGTAGCTTTAAGTGAATAGCAGTGTGTGTTTGGAGTGGTGTACACAGCAGGCTTTGGGGCATTTCTAGGCTATCTATAGTTTGCCACAGCAATTTAATGTGGCATTCAAGAATAAGCCTGTGAGGCAAAAGTATCACTATATGCCAGTTAAATTATCACAGGTCAGTGAACAACAGAAAGCTGACTACCAGTTTTCTATTCTTAACATAAAGAAAACATTTAATTCTCTGACTACTTCTCCATTATGTGCCTTAGGTATAAGAAACATATCTTGTTATTTATTAAATATTGCCTCTATAAGTATACACAACATCATCAAGGTCAGTAAAAATATGCAGTATGCCATATACTTCTACTTTGCCTGAGAAAAGCCCTTTCTCCAGAACAGAGGGAAAGCATGCAGCCAAAAAATAGCAAGTCCAGGCTGTCCACCGCTCTGATGATTTGCAACTCCTTGAAAAGGAAAAATAGCATTTCATTTTTTTTTTTTTTACTTAAGTTATAAGTAAGTGGTAGTGGGAGAATCACTGTAAGCTCTACTGAGCAGTCAATTGTTGCATGGAATTAATATGGAAATTATGTTAAGGGGAAGCTGAAAGCATCACAGAAGCTGTTTGAAGACATGCACAACTACAGAAAAGGGCTTTGTTTTCCAGATATGGTTTCCCTGTTCTATTTATGCTCTTAGCAGATGGTGTTTGCTTCTTGAAGCTCCAGAGAGTCAAAGGTAAAAATAATGCCATACGGGAGTAGTGCTTCAGGAGAATTTTTAGGAGGTTGTTTTTTCTTTCACCTATATCTTGCCTCATTTGTCTGAACACAACTGTGAGCTTTCAGTTGTTACCAGTACATTCCCATAACTGCCCTAATGCTCACATGGAATTAGCTTTAGGAAAACAGAAAGTATTAGGCCATTTCTGACAAGTTCACTGGTACATCTGGAGTGGGTTTTCAGGAGTTTAGGAAGAAATATGACTTGAAACCTCAGAGAGTAATTTAATTTCTGCTGCCTTTTCCTTACCTTTCCTTTGTCTTACTGCAAAGCAATAGTTCCATTACCATGTTTCCTTTTTTATTTTGATGTAAAACTTTAACAACAAAAAAATTCTATTGCCTATATTTCTTTCAAATAAATAGATGAAGAGCACAGGTTATACTGAACTATGAGTATGGTTGATTGGTGGTAGTTGAAACAAATGAAAAGCAGAGAAAGGACAGAGGAATTAAAACAAATATGGTACAAGTACAGCTTTGTTACAGATATTTTCTAATTTCTTTACAACAGAAGAATTTACAACTTCCCCCACTCTTTTAGCATTGTCTATGTTAGCGTATTGCTTGCACTATGAATTAATACACAATACAATGATTATTCACTAGTCATTAATTTCAAAAACTTCCATTGAATTATGTTTGTATTACTGCACCAGCAGTATCATAGCAAAGACTATCTAAGTTCTCAATAATAAAAACTTACTGATTTGGAAACCAGATCTATAAGTAGAAAAAGACCAGTCAGTGGAAGTCAGAGGAACGGCTCACAGGTCAGTAGTATGTGAGCGTGAAGGGGTTTATTGAAGGCAATATTCTCAGCCAGAAGCATCCAAATAGCTGTCAGTCTCAGGTTTCTGCATCACTCTCTCCACTGTATTACTGAACTAGCACTGAAGAATTTGGTAGCATAAGGAAGAGCTCTTTTACAGTGACAGAAATATGATCCTTGGTTGAACACAACACTCCATCCAATGAAGAAGTGGGAAACAATATTTTTTTCAGAGCTTGTTGTTTCATTTCCCACTATGTCTTCCCTTAAGCACAGCTAACGATATAGAATGTAAGAGACATCGCCATAAGGAGCAGAGCTGTGCAAAGTGGGGTTTTGTTAAGGCTTCAAAATGTTTGCTTTAAACACCAACCTGGCCACTTCCTTCATGGTACTGTAGCTAAAATGGGGAGAACATACATGTCCTCTCTGGTGCAGGAGCTCTGGAAACCTCTTCATGTGCTTGGGGCTGCCTGTTCAACAGCTAGGTTTATAACAAATGTGATCATTACTTCAGTATAAGGTAATGTTGTTTCTACGAATCTTACTGATTTGGCAGGCTTCGTCATTACATTTTTGTCTGGAGATTAATCTACATCACTTGAAGTCTGAGACAACTTGGAGCTGGAGGCAGAGGAGTGAAGAGCCCTGCAAAGCCAGATCCCTTTTCTACACCTTCCTTTCTTCTGACATTTATGAGTCCCTTGAAAAAAAAACCAAACCAAAAAAACCCAATATTTTTTTTACATCAGTAAGGTTCAGAATATGCTTTTGCAGAGTGAGGCAAGACATAGTTGCTCTCATAAGCTTTCAAATTTCAGCCATTTGGTGTTTAAGAGTGACAAAACATCACCATTCTCCAGTGCTGTTTCTAAAGTTAAACCTCCAGCAGTCAAATTTTAAATAGTGCAAGCCTTTTGGGATACAAGCAACCATTCTTGGAGTTTCTGTCAATGATGGAAGGCAGTTCATTCTCTCTCTCTTCTCCATGGATATACAGAGATGTGCATGGTTTTGTTAAATAAAAACAACAGCTACATTTTTTGAAAATACGCAGGTGATATTGTAAAACTCATTATTGAACATGGGCTAAATTCATTTAATTTGCTTTGTGCCAGCAGTGCTGTGTGTGTGCGTGACTGGTTTCTGTACATATTCCCAGGAGGTGTCAGCGTAGATGGGGACTGCTCCACTACGTGTCTATAATGGCATGTCTATTCCTTTACTATAAGCAGGTCTGTCAGAGCACAGATTACCTTTCTAATATCAAGGAGCAAGAATTATTTAAAAAATAAGAATGTTTTTGACTTTCAAACTGAATTTGCTGTTTTCATACCGAAAAAGAACTCTTCTTTCTCACTCTTTCTCACACCTTTCTGCCTCTAATTGTGCCATAATAGAAATGATGTACTGTTATTACAAAAAGCAGATACAAGGTATAGTAGACACGTCTAACTCATGAACTAATAGACATCCGAACTCACTAAAACTTGAGGCATATTCATTACTTCAAGCATGTTGAACAATTCAACTATTTTTTTTAAATGATACTGGATATTATGATCATTTGGATACCTTTCCACCTGCCTAATATTTTCGTTGAACAGCGAAGTCTTCTGGGCCTGAGGCAGCTCAGGATCCAAGATGGGGAAGAAAAATCTCACATGTAATAATTCCAACCTTTTAAATTCTGCTCTCTGGTAAGGTCTTAAGAAGATTTATATAAAGCCTACAAGTTGTTCCCAGTTCAGATCCTTGGCAGCATACTTTAATTTTAAAGCTGCTCATTTTTTTTTGGTTTATCAGCTGGGCTGGGAAGGGGGGAAATAGTGACTCACTTCTTACTCCTGCTTCTGCCCTTCTCTGTCAGAATTATAGCCAGCTCTGCAGTCTTCTTGAGAGTCATCTGCTTCATTTCTTGACAGACCTTAGCTTTGCTTTCTCTCTGGTTAATCCCCTGTCTTTCTTTTTTCACATATCCCTAATGCTCTTAGGAACTCTTCTCAACCTCACAAATCCTGCTAAGAGGCAGAACTAGCCCATAGTGAGGACCCTGTTTTCATATTCATCCTTATAGCTCAAGGTGCCAAACTCTCAAGTTAGCATTGCACTGACAGAGCTATTAAGAGTCTTTGAATGGAATTTTCACTTGCAAAAAGTTTGTTTTAAAAAAAGATTTTAATAAAACTTTATGTAATAAAACTTTATGTAATAAAACTTGATTTTAAATTTAATCTTCATAATAATTAATTTAATAAAAATTCAATGCCAGGTTGAGTAAGGCTGTGAGTAACTGGGTTTAGTGGGAGGTGTCCCTGCCCATGGCTTGGAAATAGATGATCTTTAAGATCCCTTCCAAACCAATTTATTATATGATTCTATGATTCCATGAAAAATGTGATTGACATTTTAAAACAAAAACTAGAAGAGACGGCCATAAAAGGGTAATGTTTTGAGCTGCTGCTTTTTACTTTTCTATGCTTCCAACGTAAAATTTCAGTAGTTTATTCCAAACTGATTTATATTGGAAAGATTATTGTTTATCAGTCAAATTTTGGGTTGATTTTGTTTTTAGATATTTCCTTTCCTTCACGTCCCCATCTTCTCAACTTACAAAGTACCAGCACATCAAACTTCCAACTGGACATCATATGCATCTAATGGGAGAATTAAGGTGACCTCACATGGAAGCCTGTGCTGCCACATCATGAATCTTACTGTTGATACTACAAGGTATTCTAATTTTGGAGCATTACCACCATCATCTCCAGATTCAAGAGACACTGTCTGGGTTCAAAAAGCACTTCAACAAATTGCTGTTAAAGGAATTACTAGAGGGTGCTTTTCCCTTAGCTTTACCAGGGATATCTTTTCCATATCTGTTGGCATTAAAAAAATTCTGTGTTGCCACTGTTTCTCTGCTGGACTTTCATGCAAAGCACATTTCAAAAATCAGCAGCTGTTTTCTGTTTGTTGCTATTTTAAACCTGGGCCTTTTCTCTAACTCATTTTCCAGTATGCAAGACTTTTCATATTGACTTGGCTGATAGATAAAGTGCTTTCACAAAGGCTAGCAACTGAACTGATTTTGTAGCTAGGAAAGATATGGAAAATTGTTTAATAAAATATTGTTTTGCAATGTAAGTCATTAGCTGATAACTACTTCTATAGATATAGTCTATCACAACAGAAGCCAAAGGCTTTTTGTTCTACTGGTCAGCTCCTCTATGGTGAGATACTGTGGGTTTCAGCATTCAGTCACAGCAGTTAATAAATTCACATGCAAAAATAATGCTTCCATTTTTAAGTTAATTACTGGCATTAATCTTTCAGAAGACTCAATAAAACCTGATTTCCAGTCAGGACCCAGTGGATTTAATTTGGTGTCGTGAATGTTTGATGTATTGCTTCAGCATCACGTTTATCTCTTGTAACTTAAAGAACCTGTGATCCAGAAATTTTCCCTTTTTACTTTGATATTTATTCTCCTGTATTCCGTCCATTTCTGTTCACTTACAGCCACTTTTTCACACGTTGTCCTCAGGTTAAGTGCTGTTTTTTTCTTGAGGAATATCATGCAGTTCAGTAGTTTGTCAGTTCTTGTTCAATTGTCTGTGAACTGAGAGGGATTTTCTATCTGTCAACACACTAGACTTACTGAGATAGTATGTTGACAAGGTATTTTTGAAGTAATGCATGCTCTGAGTTTTTTGCGTTTGCCCCTTCTCAGCAGGCTGACTTTGTACTTGTTTGCATGTGATTCTCCCTAGTAACTCATTCCAAAGAAAAGTGATATCTAACAAAGCATTTCCATGTATAAAGAAGTCATGAAGCTGAGATAAGTGCAGATGTGACAGCCACCATACTGCCTGGCCATGGAGCCAGGGTACTCGCAGGCTAAAAGCAGCAATTTCTGCTTTTATTAAAGTGTAAAGTTGCGTATGCAGGACTGTTACAGAATTATATCCCTTGTGAACTGGGCACAGAGGTGAATACATAACACTGTCACTTTAAGAGATGAAAAATCTCTCACCCCATGTGTTTGATAATATATTGCTAACTCAGGATACTGAATGAAGGTGCCATAAGATATCACACGGTCTGTCAGCCTGTTGGGCTGTATGAGCAGACTCCAAGGAGCTCTAAACTTTTCACATCCAAGTGCTCAGCAATTTACAAAAAGTTCATATTACTTTGTTTAATAAAATACATGCATTTCTGGACATTCACATATATAAATTTTTCCCATTTCCTCATAAAAAATAAATTAGGCATTCTCTTTCAAGGGACATTAGTATTTTCTTCCAGAATACTGCTTGGGGTTTCTTGATGAGCATTTTCTTAAGAGTCCTATGATTTTCCTGTGCCATGCCATGTTCCTCATCACTCTCCTTAAAGCCACCAGGGAATACAACAACATCCTTATTAAGATAAACAAGCTATGTTAGAAAGAAATTTTCTCTAGTCATTTGAACACAAATGTTAATGCCCAGCTATTGCTAGCTGTCTGAAAGCCATGTTATAAAATCTATACCACTAAAAATCAAAAGCTTATTTTAAAGTACCAGCAGAATACTGTCAAAGCAATATGTTTTTAGTAGGCTGGGAACCTCAAAAGAAAAAAAAAAAAAAAAAGAGAAAATTCTATTGATTTTTGCAAATTTATCAGACCAAAACTTTGTTTCAATATATGTGCAATATGTATCAACATACAACTATTGAAGCTATAGGCTGCTTTAATGATGCTCATAGGCCCAGATGGGTAGTTGACTCTCTCATTTGCATTTAAGTTATCTCATTTGTTTGCAAAAATGAAAGATACTGCATCAACTCTAAGCCTGACTGAGCAGAAATAGGTACGCTACACACATAGTGTGGGACATAAGCAGGTATGTTGTAGCTAGAGGAAAACAAAGACAATTAGATGACTTGAGAAGGTAGTGGATTACAAGTTTTGCGTGCAAGATTATTTTAGATGCTGCAAAGGAAATATACCATGCTTTGGTATACACTGTGCCATTATTATGTATTTGGGTACATCTGTAACACTATAAAGTGTTTCATGTATTTAATAAATAGTTAAAGGAACTTTCAATTTGATTCCACTTTAAATAAACTAACACGGAGCTCAGAAACTTAAGTATTCAAACTGCAATGGACTGGGGAACAGACATCCACATGTGTGCTGGCAGCATAGGAGAGGAAAATGACAGAAACAGTCATTGCAAACTCTGAAGTTTCTGTTTGGCCAACATCAGTGTAGCAGATGATCCATAACAACCTGTCTTTTATCAATAGTAGCATCCTTCACCTTTGCCTCCAGAAAAAGAATGTTATCTGCTTAGCACTACAAAATCCATGGAGGAAGACTGCTTGTACCGCTTTCTGGAAGACTGATGTTGGATGCATAGTCTGTCATATACCTCTCCACGTTAGATACCTCGGAGAAAGGACTGTGTCTTCCCTGACATTTTGCATTGCAGCAAGGTGATAATGGATGGAAAAATAAAAGAGTAACAAACTTGTATGCAATGTCTTAAGATATCTTCTGTGCTGTGGAAAGAATTTTGAGATCTGCCAGATCAGAATGTATAAAAGAATTATTTTAATTTGGATAAGTATATCCTTACCAAATTGGATCTCCCAATTGGGGCTGTTTTGGAAAAAAAAAGGAGGGAAAACACAAGCCTCCAGACAGCAGACTTCTGCCTCCAGACTTCTCCTAGCAAGAAGTTACTTTTCAAACACCCAGGAAAGAATAGTAGGATTTTTCAGTAGGAAACCTAACGTGGCCATAACTCCCCCAAATATAGCTGAGAAATAAGGATGGAGAAAAGTGCTGTCTCTCTCTCTGCAGTAGCTGTCAAAGCTTGCTTATCACTGACTCAGCTCAACTCAGGGAAGAATTACCCACCTCTCCCTGTATGGGGAAGTAGAAGTCTGGCACGGCAGGATGCCTCCTTAAACTCCTTGTGATGTGGTGCATTCCTACTTCCCGTGTCTTACAAATAAAAGTAAGAATCTATTCCTAATCAAAATTAATCATCAGCTGCTGTTTTTTTCTAAACTTTTGTATCATCTTTTTAGTGTTTGGAATTGTTGCCAGTCTTTGGTGTCACTTTACAGACATGAAAGCTTTCCATCTTGCTTCAACAGCATGTAGGGAATCAGTGTTGTATCACCAATGAGTTATATTTTAAGCTAGGTCTATTCTAAGCAAGTTTCCTGGTAAGGCATTCCATCTGGCTGTATCTTGGTATAGTCAAATATGTATCCTAAGCAATGCTTTCATCTAAGCATCTATCTTTTCCTGGAGAGGACTGGGAATGTCTTTTTTTTTGAACTGTGTGTTTCTTCAGCCCGTGAACACTTTGCTATTCTGTCTGCAGCCTGATCCAGGGCCAAGTAGTAAGAGCTGGTGGTGAGTCCATTGCCCTTCATCCTGTTTTGGAAGAGGAGTATCATTCAGGTGCACTCACTAAGGTCTCTCTGGAATTGACTACAAGCCCTGTGCGGTCAGACTTAATGATTCAATTAGAGTTACTGAACAGGCAGCACAGTTCTGAGATGCCGGGACTTGGCCCTGTCTCATTACGATTTGGTTGAGAATAGCCTCTGATGCAAAGTAATTAATTGTGCTGCACTGCTTGACAACTTTCTCCTGCTTTCTTCTGAAATGGCTTGATTTAGAGGGATAAATGCCATGTAATAAAGTGGCAAATGGTTGTTTGTAGGTCGCAGGTTCTACAGAAATGCTACCTCTGTCTTCTGATTTTCTTTGCATGCATTGAATAACGAAGGGTTGATCAAAGGTCTGGGACAGCAGTCATTTGTCATGCAGACAGATCTGATAACTCAGTACAAAAAAAATGGCAGGGGCAATCAAGTTATGGTTTGATAACAGAATTCTGAGAATATGAGATTAATCACTACAGCTTCATTGACAGTAAAGCGAGTTTTGGACTTGCCCTTATTTCTTCAGTGCTTGTGCTCATCTCTAACATTGAAAACTAGAATTTAGATCTTTGGATTTTAAAGAAAGACTTATTAATTGAAAAAAAAAAAAGTACATTCAAGTCAGAAATTATGAGTAGTGATTTACCTCTTCATCTAGCCTTTTTCATTTTAAAAGGGAATTCACTCTTTCATCTTTGGAGGCAAAAATGAAAGTTAATTTACTACCTGAATAAATTTAATAGGTTTAATCTTTAATGACACCTCGAATCATGATGTATGTAAAGATTTCATGGCAAGCTAAACTATCCTTTTATCAAGAGAAAACTCTGTCTACAGACCTACACTTAAAGCATAGGATTGATGCTAAATGCTTTTTGTCCGGGAAGGAACACAGTCTTTTTTTACTGATTACCATGATAATGTTCTTCAGTTGACAGGCTTGTGGACAAAACCGCAAACCTTACTACTTGGCTGAATTTGTTGGTTACTCTTTTCATTTTCTTCTACTTAAATAAAGGAACAGCTACCAGCACTCTTTGTTGTGGTTTTAATGACAGCTAGATCAACAGAAAGCTGCCATTTAATTGGGTTTCTTGAAGATATTTTTTATCTATGCAATTTAAGAGATGTCCCAGGAGCCTATTTAAAACCACCAGGGCAGGCCTTCGACTTCATTGCAGCTAGGCATCAGCCAGCTGGGGACAGAATCAAAAACAGCACCAAGAAAGACATGAAGATGGCCAGAAAAGCACTCTCAACCTGAGAAAGAAGACTGTAAACAAATATTTTTGTTAACATGGAGAGTAGTGTGTACTGGGGAAAAAGAAACTTCAGGTTTTGTTTCTTCTTGCACTTTTCTTTCTAACTTCTACAGTGAGGTGGCAAAAAGTGGTCATATCTACGTTTCCTGTAACTTATAGGAGGACTTTATCAGGGAGGCTTCTCTTCAGTTTATCTGCCTAACAGAAGCTGCACAGAACTGAATTTTGGTTAACTGATCTTTTGGGTCAGGAGAGGTAGAGCTGGAAATATTCACAACCTTGCACAGAGACAGATGGCCAGAAGGTACCCTCTAGGGTAATGACATGCTGTTTCCCTCCTTTTAATTAATTGTGAGGAGAAAATTATGTAGTCAGCATCAAATTCTTTCCACAGCATTTCTTTCCCTTTATTTGTTTTTTCTTTTCTTGTTTTGTTTTCGGACAAATTATAGAAAGTTTGCAGCTCCTGTGAAAGGAAAAGTCCGAAGACCTGTATTTAACAAACATCAAATGTACATTTCAGCAACAGGGAGCCAATAGTTCCAGAAGCCAAGGTTTCTAGGGCTTTCATGTCATCAGCTCTCTTTTAGCTTTAACAAGCAGGAAGCCTGAGAAATAATTGATTTGGGAGCCTCTGAGCTTGAGACCTGGGCCGCGGAGAAAAGGAAGCAGTTTCACAAACATTGCTGTGGAAATTCAGAGGTGTCTAGTGACACCTGAGCTGCGCCACTACAACCTCTCAGACTGGTCATGGGTGGGACTGGGCTGCACTGGAAAGTGCTTCCTCTATTTAAGAAGAACTAGCTGATGAAAAGCGCCTGCAGGAAACTCTGTTAAGGCAGAGGAGAATCTTGTGCTTGATTCAGGGCGTGTTCACCTTCCTTCATCACACTTCTGCTTAGATTTCAATTTGGAAGTCCAAAAGTCAAATGAATGTTAAGTCCATCAAATATTAAGATGCTAAGGGAAGTCTGCGCAGGGTGTCTTTTAATGTTTGGCCATCAAATGCTCTCTGAGCTATTTCAAAGCAATGTACAATTTGTCCCTAGATCAAGTGAGCTACACAAACACATATGGATTCCCCATGTTATGTTTCAGGCTTGGCTCCTACATACAACACTCACACATTGATTTAAATTTCCAGCTCTAAGTAGTTTCCGATACATGAAAACACTTTCATGGAAATGTTCAAGACCAGGCTAGATGGGGCTTTGAGCAACCTGGTCTAATGGGAGGTATCCCTGACCATGGCAGGAACGTTGGAAGTCAGTGATCTTTAAGGTCCCTTCCAACTCTAACCATTCTATGATTCTATGAAAATGAATTTCCCTTCATTGCCTTTGCTTATTTATTTGTGAAATGGCATTTGAAGTATCTTTCTTTCTTTTCTATTCCTTTATAAAAGATACATTTATTTGATAGGAGACTATTGGATGCAAAACTAGCCCCAATAAATATGACCGTTAGCTGCAGCTTATGTACTTATTTCTCAATCAATACACATTGGGCACCTATTCCTTAGCTCTTGATTAAATTCTTCACTCTCTACCTGCATCACCTTTCTGGTTGCGATATTTTTTTTCTTTTTTTTTTTCTTTTTTTTTTTCAAATAAGCTACACTCTTTTCTGAGGACAGGCTAGATGGTGTTTTTTAAAAAAAAATGGTAATAAAACATTCTGCAAAATGCAGCAAAATATACTCAGTGAGGTAACACTAAGGCTAGTCAGGCAGCCCAGGTTACTTACATGTTACACACATGTACAGAACTTGAAGCAAGGCAGTGTGCAAGTCTGCTTGTAAACTATTTTGGAAGGCAAACCTGTTTCTATATTATTTTCTTGATTGTTTTTTTTTAGCTTGAAAATCAGACTGATTGCCAACATATCTTCATTAAGTAGTGTAGCCAATAGTTTAATACAGCTTTATTCAATGTGTAAATTTTTGTAGAAAAGGTCAATTCTTTTGCATTACTCTGTTTAACTTCTGCTTTACCACTGAGTGGTGCTCTTAACATGCAGTAGACAGCCAATCCCTGAAACATGCTAATCTTTTGCTTCTTAGTTAATCACAAGCAAAAGTTGTTTCAAATGCATGTTCTCTATAAGGTTATAAAGGCAACTGAATGAAAATTACATTTGCCTCTGTACTGCAGAAAAGAGGGTAGGGGAGGAAAGGGTTCCTTGTATCAGCCTAACAATCATTCAATGAAAAAGTGTATATTGCTGAAAGATATCCTTCTTTTCTCCTTTCAAAAATGCATATATTTCTACTTAGAAGATATGAGATGATCAAAAACATGGCCTTCATTTAAAGCCTTCCCAGGAATTTCAAAGGCAGCTGCCCACCACAGCTGCACCTTGCATTCCTCCCTGGTATCTTCAGTGTACCAACCTGTATCCTCATGCAGCTTGTAAATCTGAGCCAACTTCTGCTCTGACATTTCAGGTATTTGTAGTTTTCAGAGAATTGTTTGGGTTTTTTTGGGGTTTTTTTCACCAAAATGTTCTTATTTCACCAAAATACTTTTATTGTTAGCGCTTTTAAGAGCAAGCCAAAACACAATGTTTCAACAGATTTGGAAAAATATGGTAGTCATGGAAGAATGGATTCAGTGTATTCTATTAATATTTTCATCACCAGCAGAAGTACAAAACATTATTAAGAAGTAAAGTTTGGTATATTTTTTGGTAAAAAGTCTTTGTGCTTCTAATGTATCATTTTATACTTATGATGAGGAGAGTCTATTCTGAATTAGTCTTTATATGGTACAAGATATGTAACTGCAGCATAGATACCATTCAGTGTCTGTTTTGAGAGGGATGGATTAGGGATAGTAAGCTTCAGCCTTGCTCCTCATTTCATTTGCCTTTCATATATTGTCAAGTTCTGCTCATCTGTGAACATAAAAGAGTACTATTGCAAAATCAATCTTTCTTTCAGCTTTAAAATACCTTCTTCACTGGTGAACTTACGATTGCACTCAGAGATAGTAACACATGTTATAAAATACTTCTGAGACCCAGGATATCTGTTTGCAGGTGTAAAGCTTCTGACTTGAATCAATACAGTTAATGATAAATCTTTGTTGATATTAAGCTAACAAATTACATGTAACCAAGGGTTTTAAAAGAGTTTGTATGTACATTTAATGACAGGAGTGTGACAACTTTTTTTTTTGTCGAATGTCTTTATAATAGTTTCTAGTGATATCATATCAAGTGTTAATTCTAAAAGTTGCCATTTCGTTTCAGCCTGACAGCATAATAGCATTCACAGAGCATCTCTCAGGGATGCTGAATCAGCAGAGGCAACACTTGATATGATATGTATGCTGAACCTTGAGGGTGCATAAGCACGAGAGCTTGATGCCCTGAAAAATAATCACTGGGAACACAGCACATAAACTGCAAGCTAGGAACACATTTTCTTTTGGGCTGTTTTCCCAAAACAGGCATCAAACAGTAACATGGAATATAGTGTATGAAAGTGTTCAGTACTTGAAGTTTAGATTTACTTTTAAGAATATAATATTTACACTCAGTTTCACAGTCTTTTTTTTTCTTTTCCTCTTCCTCTCCATGTGATTTAATATAGTAGACTTGATTACAGTGGGAAAAAAAATACCACATTTTCCTCTTTGACAAGAATATCATTCTTTTTCTAATGATGATTCTTTTCCTCACAGCACTTTCAGAGAAACTATGCACACGGGACACAAAATGCTCTAAAGTAGCAATGAAGTTCTTAAAAATGCAAGCAGAAAATCACACAAGGTTACAGTGGGAGACAAGTGATTCACAGTCTTTGTCCCAGCCTTCAGGATGGTGCGATTTTTCACAATGCTGCAGAGAACCTGTGTGTGCGGCTGGAAGCCACAAGCATGGGGCAGACCCCACTCTGGGGAGTGACAGCACTGCCCGTGTTACTGTCACAACCATGAATCAGAACATGTCTGACCGAAGTCAGTCATTTTAACTGTCACCCATTTTTCATATCAAGCCACGAACATCTGAACCTTCCCATTTTATTTCTTCACTTTCCCTATCAGTATTACCCCACCCAATCTTCTTATACCTCCCATACCTGAAGCTTTCCTCTCCAAGATTCTGCACAACTCTGCATTCCCTGCCAGATAGATTCCCACTCCCCTATGATAAAAGTTACTTAAAAGTTGCTTCTTCTTTGTTGTCCCTTCATTTTTAAGATCTTGTAATTGGGGGACCAGTGCCCCTTAATAACCATTCAGTTACATCTCCACCCAGAACCTAAATACATGCATATTCCTTCCTAATAGGTAGCTCTGACAATAGTTTTTCAGTCTATTGTTCTTTACAAGAAGTATTTTATTGAAAAGAGGGTTGAGGAGAGGGAAAAAAAAAATATCTGTTGAACAACCCTGGAGTTGACCAGTAGAAAATGAAGGCAACAAACAAGTATTAGAGGTATTGTTAGGGAGGAAGAAAGAGGCCACAAAAAATCTGAATAAGCCTCTGTGTTATTTTTCTCATGTTTACTAGACCATACTGACACATGCTATTCAATGACTAAGGGTGAATTCATTTCCTGGGCAAACTATTGCCACTAGGATGGGCAGAAACATAGTTTGCCCAGCAACTGCAAGTGCTCTAGTAACAGACGCAACACAGAGAGGAGAAGCTCTCTTTTGCAAGTAAGCAAAAAAGGTAAATTAATTGCATAGAAACTAGTAAGCTAATTGTAGAGCTGTTCGCATTCACAGTAACAAAACTCCTAGTAGAGTACAGATGTGTACATTTAGCCTTGCTGACAATGGTAGTCACGTCCTTTGCAGCCCTATTTTGCACAGTATACCATGATTTCTTCCATAGTGCAGCTGCGCTAAGTCCAACACACATGTAGGAAAACGCAACCTCCCCTTTCATTCCTCAGTTTTCCTGGTTCATGGTCTGCCACCCTCACATTCAATGTGTTTTTTTATGTGAGGCTTTGTCACGTAGTGGGTATCTATCATGCATCACGAGACACAAAGGCTATTGACACCTCTGTTTCCAAAGCAGAGGCTTACACTGTTTAATCATCATGCCTGGTTTTTTAAAACAAAAGATGACAGTGCTGGACCATTTTCCTTGTAATCAACTCACTTTTATCTCAGTCAACTTCACAAAATGTTACTTAGTTATTCGGCTTACTGAATCCCCAGAATGTACTGTTTTATTTGAGTGTGAAGTTTTATGGACTGCCATAATTATTATGGTCTCAGTATAACTGTGTGTTCAATTAGTCACTGAAAATCTATCTACATAAATGTTTGAAGAGGTGTTTGCAGTGGGCTTGAAGGAAAAGAGCTCGCCAGCTTCCTTCAGTCTGAAGCTCTGTGAAGAGGCTAATTACCAATGTGTCTCACTTCAGTCAAAAGCCACTAATGAGCTCTCCCGTTTATAGGTTTGTACTGGATTTTGTGAATTATAAGATTCAAGGTTGCACCCTCAATGCTGAACCCTGAGACTCTTCACATTAAAAAATGTTCACCAAAGAGGGAGGAAGAGAGATAGTTTTTCTCTCTCACTTTAAGCGGGAGTCACAGGAGAAACACAAGAGCTAGTCTAACAGGGAAATACTGATATTATAAAGCCAAATGACATCTTCTTCTTCTTTAAAAAAAAAAAAAAAAAATTAATAACTATGATAACTTTATCTACTCCATGAGAAAAACACCTGCATTTCAAGGAAAAAAAAAAATCCATCGATAACAGTTCCTCTATAGAGAGGCATTCTATAATAGATGCCAAAAGATACAGTCCCTTGCATGACTAACAAATAAGTGCCCTAAAAAGGAGAGGAACATTTCCATTTATTTTAATTCTCAATGAAAGTAGATCGTGCATCATCACCTTTTATAAACATTTGTAACTGATGTCTGTTTTGATGTTGTAAATAAATTATGCTGCTTGCGTTTCACCTTAGGCTGACTAGAGATAAGAGAAATTTCAATGTAACTGAGTAGTAACAAGATAACTGGCTACCCAAGACATTGATAAACCGGGCACTGGGATGACTTAAAGTGTTCTGGTTCCTCAGCACATTCTCCATAGTATTCAAGAATCACATAACTGATTCCTTTAGAATATGCACAGGGCAGGATGGAAGATCATTTCACAAGGGTCAGGAGGAGAGAGGTCTTCCAGCTGAAGGTGGTAACCAAGAAGGCCCTCCAGCATGCAAGGAAATGCTGGGGAGCATGCTGGAAATGACTTGCCCCAGGGAACATGGACAGTACATCTTTCCAGTCTTTTCTGTTCACCATCATGCCAAGAGCAGCATTCAAAGTGAAAAGGACACCATTGTTTGGTGAGAACTTACAAAAAATAATATAAACAATGGCTGCCAAAGCATGGAAAATTGTTCGTGTGCAACACTAAAGAATTTGTGAGATTCTTGTGGCAGAGAGGACAAGAAGAAGCATAACAAAGGAGCAAGAGGAAAAAATGCCACTTGATTTTACCAGCAAAAATTATTGGTTTTAACTCCTGCAAGACTAGGACTGTAAACTGAACTAAGCTACTCTTTACACCTGTAATGTATATACTGGTACACCTAAGACCAGCCTTGTGTCCTATTAGCAGATGACAGCTCAAAAAAGACCTATGCTGTCTTCAAATCACAACCACGGACTGACTGGAAACAGAAGTTGGAAAAGCAGAATAGATGCAACCTGCAATGTTTGGGTGATTAAATGCCTTCACAGAGCTGAGATAAAAACTGCTGAACTCTCAAATATTTTTTTTTGACCTTTATGAGACAGCCACATTGTGGTGAAAGATAGCCTCATATCTTCTCAGACCAACAATCAGATTAGCTTTATTTGCTCAAGAGAATATATTTACATGCCAGTATAGAACATTTGACGACAGCTGAACTAACACATGCAACAAAGTTTGGCAGCTGAAGGGCAAATAATTCATTAGCAAAGATGAATGGGAAAGATTCACTTTTTTGTTGTTGTTGTTGCCAAATAATTCCAGCCGGTTGTGACAATATTGTTTATGAAACTGCAGATTTTTCTTCACTAATTCATTTTTTTTGTATGTAATTCTTTTTAATAAGAAAGCTGGGGTGGGGGTGAGTGAGGAATGACAATCAAAATAACCTTTCACTCTAAAAAGAAAATAAGTTCCATATGATTTCCAATGGCAGCCCACAGAAAATGGATATTTTGGTTCTCTCTTGATATTAAAAAAAAATTAAAACGTACAAATAAACCGAAATTCATTTAAGCCCATGAAGTACAGCCAGTAAAAATAGTTTTCTTCTAACAAAAGCTATAAATCTCTTTTAAATATAGCCTTCACATACTGACTAGGGCCATTTTTGTCCTGTCAAAGTGCAACTGGCCATCCATTTTGCGCACCTTGAAAGAAATAAGGGAAAGCTTTACCAGCATTTAGAAGTATTAAACAGTACCAAGTATCTCCTTTGCTGTAGCTAAGGCCCTGAAAAGTGAGGAATACTAAAGATGCAAGACTTCTCCTGTTGCATGTTGTGGAATTAACTTATCACACATTGACCTTGGAGCTGAATGCAATTTTATCTGTATGAACGTTGCAAAAGAATTTGGAGAGACACTGACCCAAATCATAGGTCCAGTTGAGGTTTCTCGAGGCTTTGTTTACACCTGCACACTAGGGCAGCCTGTGCCCTGCTGCTGGGTTTTAGTCCTTTGGCTGCCTGGATTGGGCACGTGCTGGAAGATGGCTGTATGCCATCACAGCTTCCTCACCTGAGTTCCCGTCTGTCCCAGCACATCATCCCTGATGACGCTAGCAGAAACAGTGCCAGAGTCAAAGTGTGTCTCTTCCTGAATGGAAGAGATCAGACACAAGGAAGGCACAGCCATAGTTTCTTTTTCATCCCACAAGACTGACGCTTTCCCTTACTTCTTGGGGCTCCTTGTTTCGCTATGTCCTAAGTGCACTATATCTGCATTAAAATCCCATGCTCACAAATGCAGTACTCCCTTTAAATTTATGTAACTTACAGGATTTCCCACCCTCCTCCACCCTTTTGGAGCTGAAAAATATATTTAAAATGTTCTTAAATTGCCCATTTCCAACAGGTCATATATGTCCACTACTCCAAGCAGGTTTCTTGGACCAACTCTTTTCTGGCTCATGCAGCTCTTTTGGGGTTAATTTTCAGACAACAACTAAACTTTTCAAAGGCTTGGGTGATATAACTGTGAAAGATGTAAGCACACACTCAGGGACCTGAAGTGGTCTGAACAGGCTGATCGTACACTGAACTTGAGCCTCCTGCATTCCATAAGACGATGCAGGTTTCACTCTTTTGCCTGCCATAACTTGCCCATTGATGAGAGGCGTTATATGGCCCTTGTACTTCCATGGTAAGAAAAAAATGCTACCAGACAGATGCCTAGGGATCTCTCAAAAATATTTCTAGAAGGAGTGCAAAAGAGATGATAACATTGACAAAAATTTCCCTTCTCTGTGAGAACACCATCTATATCACTCTTTACCATAGGCAGCACATAAAGGGAAGGTGGCTGGTTTTAAGGACAGTATGGGCACAACACCCAAACCAGCAGTAGTCTGGATCCTCCAGAGACTTAGGAGCAAAAAACTCTGGAGAAAGTTTAAGTTATGGACTCCTCTTAAACATCAGGCATATTTGCTTTCACTTTGAAAAAAGCAGTTCAGTGCAGAACGAAACTATATTGCCAGAGACTTAAGACCACTAGAATTTAGGTCTTATTTATTGTAATATCTGAAAATACCTTCAATATAAAGTACACTAGCTTTATTTCAAGATATTCTGAACACATTTGTTGCACTTCAAAATTGTCAATCTACTAAATCCCTGGCCATGCAAGGAAAAGAGACTCTTACCCAGTTAAACTTCCCACATAAAAGTCTCTAGTAGATTTGAATGGTTACAGGTACTAGAGCTTGTTAAAACATACAACTTTTTGCTTGAAAGGGAGCTCTGATGAAATATCCTTTAATCTTCAAAGCAAAAGTAAATAAATCTTAAAACCTCATAGTTTTTCAAGAATACAGTCATTAAAACAAGTGGCTTTTTTGACAATTTAAGGTACCTATTAGAACCACAGCATTAAGAAATCTGAGTTCCCTAGGTAGGTTTGGTAATTAACTTTTGTGAAAGTACCCTAAAAATAACCGTCTGTTCTCATGTACCATTTAGATTTTGTGCAACTGACATTTTTAGTGAAATACCGTTCTTTCAGTTTTCAATTGGTGCTCTGAAATAGCTCTGTCAGACCCTGTACATGTTGGCTTAAAAAGCAAAGCATGCAGTGCTGAGCTATTGTTCAATTCTCTTCCCTGTGAAGCGACTGCTGAATTTTTCCCCTTATTCATACTAAAGTCTCTGCAAGGAAAGCTGTGTTCCCTTTAGCATAACTCACACGCCATTCCTATTTTGGGGTGGGGGTGTACTTTTTTTAAAAAGGCTGTGATATCCATTTTAAGACAAGTAGAGTCACTGTGGGAAGACGTAATTGCACTCTTCTCATGAGGCACTTCACAGCACTTCACTTTAGGTGCTGACTGTACCTGGGTGCCGCAGTCACCAGTGATAGAGGAGGGCACCTTCTAGAGGGTGGCTTGCAGCCAGACTCCAATGCAAGAGCTTGCTCTCCACTCACTGCAGTGGGAGTCAAAGGAAACAAGACAGATTATATTATCTGGCTTGTTAGGTACCTAAACTTGGGTAGTGTGAATGCTAGCACTGTAAAAACAAAGTTAAGGGCCAATTACTCTCTCCAAATGACCCTGGAGCTCCATACTAAGACTTTGGCACCACCATGTGAAAGTCCAGGTTTTTTGACCGTCAAATTGTTCAGCACTGTTTTTTGGACAGGATGTAAGCTAGACTAAAAAAGTTTTTGATGTATATCTTTTGTGATGTAAACAAGCTTTCCCCTTTCTCCCTTTGATAGGAACAGAACAGTATTTTCATCCTTCCAAAAAGCCCTTCCACTTCTTCCTTCCCTGTCCTGATGGAAGGGACACTTCCTAGTAAGAAATTTTTCTCCCTTGTCTCATATAACCAGTGTTTGAACCACTCCTCACCACTAAGTAGAGTTTCATCCTTGAGACCTTTGGGGTCCCAGTTTGTGTTAAGATGTTTGGGAAAGTGAAAGTATACCAGCATACTTACATGGGAATAAAATGCCTGAATGGTTTTGGGGTAAATTGCAAAGCTTTTGGGACACTAGTTAGACTGAAATAAGTGAGTAAAACAAAACAAATGTAGAGCTCCCTCTTCGTCTCATTTAACTTCATGGCAGTTTCTCAATTCTGTTCAAACATCAGATTTTAAAGGAAGGTTGACCGAGAAGTATTTTCATACTGCCTGTACAATCTGTGTCTTACAAGTCATGGCCTTGGATTTTGCCTTCCACAAATGGAATTATAACTTTGGTGAAATTTGCTCTTAGACTCACTTTAATAAGGCTTCTGATGAGTGTGAATTCATCTGGAGGATTATCAATGCGGAAACCAGCTTCAAGAAGAGAACCAGCTCGTGTCTCAGATCCTGATTTCCAAGCTCAGAGTTTTCTCAACACAACAGTGAAACATAGTGCCAGAGATGCCTTGGCAATGCCCTTCACTGGCTGTTAGGCTCACCCCTTTGCCTGTACCCACCTGACAGGGAACCAGCTTTTCATTTAGTGGATGCTTCAGCAGCAAAGTCAGCTCGTGTTCCTGCTTTCCCCATACCCCTCTCTTCCAGCTGCTCATTTCTACCTGCACACCACTGTTTCTCTCTCCTCTGATTGTACAACAGAGTTTTCCTGCTGGGAAGAATACACTGAGCTACACTCTTGACACAACTGCAAAAAAGCACAGTGCCAGCTGCAGTATTTGGTTTTGACAATATGCAAACAAATTACCATCAATGAATATTCTTTCTCCAACTGTCTGTCAAAAGGGCAGATTTCTCAACTTTTTAGGTTAAACCTCACTGTGCATTAGGCAACATGTACAGTGAAAATTAGTTTTAAATAACACATACAAGAAAAATAACCACAGTGGGTCACTCACTCTATTTAGAAGTTATTTCGGCAGGCAAAAAAATGTGGAGGTGAAGAAAATTCGGAAGAGGGCATCCTAAAGCCGGCTTGCTGGCAGCAGGGAAAGGTGCTTCACATTCCTAATCAACTTTTAATGCTTACTAGATGCCGTACCATTTGCGAATTTAATGATTATCAAGTGTTAGGCTGAGTTTTTCAAAGCTATGTTTGAGATTCAAACGAAATGTTCAGTTCTCCTCAAGATGAAAGATGGAAGTGGTTACCCTTTGATGATTAGTACAGCATAAGCAGGCAAAGAGGTCTGGTGAATGAGGAGAACAAGGCGGTGACAGGCGATGGAGTATGGCTGACAATGCAACAGTGACAACTGGTATAATTTGCCAGAGACAGTTTGCTGGAAATTGTTAACATTTAATCCAATAAACATTTTAGAAATGAGGATTCCTTATGAGGAGGCTGCACATTCCTAATTGGATTCACCATTGGCTTAGTTGTCAAGAGCAGAATTTGCTTGGGAATCATTTGAAATTTGAGATTCAGCTATATGCCAGGTTGCTTAAACATTTATGATACACTTCTTCAGGTGATAAGGCCCGAAGTAGACTTAGAAGGGAACTGAATTATTAAACAAAGAAATGTTCCTGTATAACAAATAAGTGTTTTCATAAAATGCTAGCTATTTTCATCAGGCTTATCTGTTAGAAATATTTACGAATGTTTTCCAATTCACATGCAGATCAGATCACAATGTAGGTCAACCTTGGTATGTAGTTCCTTTTTATTTTTTTTTTAATTTATTTGAAGTAAACAAAAGTAAGTCCAAGTCTTTCCTCATTGTTTACTCCCTGCCTATGGCGGCCTCCGATCTGGAATGAGAGTCGGGACCCCCAGCTGCCTGCTGTGCCCTCCAGCTGTTCCTCAGCCTCCTGTTTTCTCAGAAATACAGGTCTTCAGTGCTACAGCGCTATTTTGCCACTGGATGGGGCTCTCAACACACAAGTGACATTCCCTCAAACCCGCCACGTTCGTTTCCGCGCTTCCCTCCGCCCGGACTGCGCAGCTCCCGGGGTGCGCATCTGGAAAAGCTGGGAGAGGAGGGGAGCGGAATCCAGTTCTGCAAGGACATAGTGCAGGAAGAGAGCTGCTCACCTTTAATCCTTCTAAAGAGGGCTCACTTATTACTGTTCATATTAGCCACATGAAAAATGAATGGGGTGATAACACTAAAAGTATGTATTACGTGTATTCATGGCCCAAAGCAATATCTGATACCTACTATCATTTAGGAAGTAAACATGAGCTCTCGAAAGGCAGAAGAACAACAAATAGCTCAGAAGTAAGGGAAGTTGTAATTCTGTTTCTTCATTATTATTTTTTTCTTTCTAAATAAGTATTTAATTTTAGGTATTTGTGCAGTTCATAAAGCCATAATACCCAAGACCCATATGGCTTTTATCTCTAGAAGCAGAGATTTTACAGTTGCTGAACAGACGCACAACGGGAGTGTTTTGGTAAAGGTCACGGAGAAAGTTCATGATAGAAAAGCAAACAGTGTAAGCCTGACAGGCGCGGGCCTTATGTTCACACCATCAAACCCTCATTCTTAATGGTCTTCTAAGCATTTCTCTCCCACATTAAAAGAAACCTTTTTTGCCTCTGCTAGTGAACACCACTCATGTTCACTGTTTATTAAAAATAAACAAGTTGCAATTCCAGTCTGACCATGTACTACTGTAAGTGAAATAATTCAAAGCTGCAAATCCTGCAGATATCCTGTCCAATATACTGTACAGGTTGAAGATTGTGAGGGAGGAATAAACACATGAGGGAGCTGCATGGCCTGTGATGGCTTCTAACTTCAACAGGAGCAAATAAAAAGACAGCAGAAACGATTCTGCTCTGATGCACATTTTACCTGTGGCACTTCTATTTATCCTAGTTTTGCTATTAACTAGTATAGAGGAGCTTATTTTAGTTATTTTCTGGTGAGGGTTAGGTCTCTGTGGTTCCACATCCCCAACAGCCCAAGCAATTTTTTTTTATATATTTTTTTTTCCACATGGTCAATCCTCAACCTCAGTCTTCACTCACTTTTCCTCATATAGGCTCACCCATTTTCTGATACGGCAGGTTTAACACTACTAGGTGGGATGCCACACACTCATTCTCTTTTATATTGCTAAGGTTTCACTTCTACCTCTGTTGTCATCTCTGAATCTTCTTCCTTTCTCAAGCCTCTACCTTAAACTGCTGCCGTTTGGGGCAAAGAAAAGAAAAAAGGAAAGCAAAAGAAATATCATTTCACTAAACCTAGAAATTAAAAGTAATTCCTGAAAAGTTGTCAAATTAAAAACCTGGAGTCAAATGGAAGACAGCTGGGCATAAGCTTTTTCACAGCTCTCACCATGGATTTGATTTCACCTTGTGACTGCTCAGTAGACTTCTGTTTTCCCATTCTGCGTCCTCAAAATGCACTAACCCCTCACCAGTAGTGTTGTCTTCCCTTCTAATCTGTCCTGCCACAAAGAAACTTCCCATAACAGACCTAGGTACTGTAGGAAGGCAGTATACTTTGGGGCTGCAAAAGAAAAAAAACCACAAATTACTTATTTGTTGCAATTAGGAACCTGAGGATAACTTGTGAGGACAAAAATATTTCCTGAAAGAAAAATTTGAGAGTCAAGGATAATGACTGCTGTTGGACAGACAAGAGACCCACTGATAAAGCGGAGAAGATAGTCAGCATTTCCTTTACAAGGAAAGAAAACTAGAAACAGTTTCAATTTCCAAAATTGTTTTAAGTTTAGTTATACCTTCTAGTAATTCAGCTTCAACAACCAAAATACATTCCCTTTGGGAAAAAACAATCATTCAAGTTCATGGCAATGAACTGCCTGTAACCAGAAGGCAGCCTGGACAGCCACAGCCACAGCTCAGCAGAGCTGCTGCCACATCGTGTTGTTCTGGGAGAAACACAGAGATTGGGTCCTCCCAGCCAAAGAAAACACTTGGTAGATGAAATGTGGTTAGCCATCAGTGCTGATGAGCAGTATAGAATCATAGAATCACAGAATGGTTAGAGTTGGAAGGAACATTAAAGATCACCTAGTTCCAACCCCCCTGCCATGGGCAGGGACACCTCCCAC
>JAHREE010000480.1:20131961-20246942 GCA_033628505.1 Tringa tobata
CTCAACTCAGAAGCAAATTAGAAATCCCTTCTCGGATTCATTTTGCAGATGGCTAAATAAGATGAGCAGAACCAAACTTCCATGTCTCCCCTCTTTATACTCAAGGGGCTACAAATTAATAGTTCATCTTGATGTAGCAATATGAACTATGAGAGTATGAATCATGAACACTATATGAACAACTAAACACAGCTTTGGAGGGGAAAAAGGAGAGCAGAGTGAAGTTGACCTTCAGAAAACTCTATCTGGGCTGAGCTGCCTCCAATACCCTCCTCACCCCTACAGAGACCCGCGGCCATGAGCAAGAGCAGGGCAGGCAAGTCCCAGTAAACATTCCTTTATATGGTCTTACAGCACATTTCTGTCTGAAGCGAGGGGACCTATGTTATTTCATTCTCTGGGCTTCTTTTAAGCAGAGACTGCTGCTTTTGCCACACTGTTGAACTCTACAATGATTCTGCAATATCCACAAACAGGGGTCGGAATGAGATCCTTCAGCTTATTTTCATTTGACGGAGCTCAAATACTGAGCACAGTATTTAGAAATCAAAGGCTAATACTAAGTCTCTTTACTACCTCTTTCTCTTCCATATGGGAGATTCCTGTAGTAAAATTTCCTTTTCAGGATGAAAATAGGACTTAAATTGGAAAGGCTTCAAAACAGGTGAAAATTGTGTTCGTGAAGAAACACTGGCAACATAATTGTCTGTTGAGATCCAAGTTTATTTTCCTGGTTTTTTCTAGCACTGACAACAGAAGTGAATTGCACAAAAATTTATTTTCTCCATCTTGCAAAAGGAACAAATATTAACTGGCCATAAAATAAGCTGTGTACATTATGTTCCAAATATATTTAACCTTGTCAGAATCTGCATGTTCTATATAAGGCTACTTATCTTTTCAAAGTAAGAACTATTTTAAAGGTACAAGATTCTGTGCAAACTGTTTCTTCTATATGTTCTTCTTACTGTTGTTTTTTTTTTTTCAATTTTCGTGTAATAGAAGATCACTAACTTAAAAAACAAACACCATCCCACCCCAGTCCAAAAATCCCTCCAAAAACCATATGGACCAGTTTTTCCATGCTACAGTTTTTTCCATTTAGATAGAAAGATAAAGCACTTTGCTATTGAATAAACAAGATGCTACTGTTTTATAAGGTCAGAATTTTACTCTTAGGCTTACAAGTTTTCCAACCTAAACAATTAAACAAAAGAACATGACCCTGAGCCCAGCAGCTGGTGTTGACAGGAGCAGTCATGAGACAACACTCAAATATGCTGCCAACAGTTCCTTAGAAATTACACAAAACAAGAAAAAAAGAGACCTCACCCATATGTGCATGATGCATTTTTGCCTTCTTTTGTTTTTTTAAACTGTTGGTGTTTCACAGGTCTCCTTTAACTCCTATGAAAAACTAGACAATTAACGCTGTTTTGGTAGTTTGCCCAAGCATAAATCTGCTTCCTTGTTTTTCACAGAATTGGAAAGTCAGATATATTGCATTTAAAAAGTGAATGAATCAAGAATATTGGAGGAGGTAGAAAAAGAAAAGGCTTGCGTAGCTCTAAAATATATTGTAGAAAGGTCAGACATGTATCAGCCTCCTGCTTCTTTACTTTACCAGTTCACATTGACAATGAGCTCAATGGACCAGGCTCTTTTTTAATGAGAAGATGGGATAATTTTGGCAAAACTGCCTCAAGGAATTTTTATTCCTTGATTAATGGAAAGTCTCCATTAATGTATTAATCTATCTCACATTACCAAAAAAAAAAAAAAAACAAAACAAACCTAACTCATTGCTGAGATTACTGTTGTGCATGAGTGGGGAAAAGCTGTGTCTGGAAGACAGGAATCTACCTTCTGACTTTGTTTTATGGAGCACTCAGAGACAGCTGTAGACTGTGGTGTGACATCTGTACAGTCGAATTTGGTATGAAATTCAATTTGCATCTATAGCTAAAAAGACTGACAGATAGGAATTAATCTCACAGATTACCCAGACTCTGCTAGTTTGATTGTGTTAACTGCAAGCCTACTTCCAGAAATTTTGCATTGGGTTCTCTAGAAAAGCAAAGTTATCCTACCTTGGTAATACACCAAACACCACCACACATTAAGCACAAATTGTCTTCATACACTCAGGTCTACTGTTTACATAGTACCTGATCACTCCAATTCCATTTCTTTTGTAACTTTACTATATGGCTAGCTCCAGTTAAATTAAAGTTTAGCTCAGGGTTCAGCAGAGCTGGTCCTGGTAAGAGTCCCTGAAAGCACACCAGCAGTCCCTCTTCTGGAGAGTCTTCCACTGAAGAATGAAGGATTCATATTTTAGGACTGAACACATTTCCATATATAAGGTATATTCTTTTTTTATTATTTTATTTTTTGGGGGTAAATCTTTGCAAAAGCAGAATATATTTTTATTAGGAGGTTGCACTGGTGCATTTTGGTTAGTATCAGTGGAAACATCAGCAAAATAATCAGATAACTATAATCTGATTAAAGTCTTGAAAAACCTGTACATTTTTCCTCCCTCTCCCCCACACTCATTCTTCTTCCCAAAAAACATTACCAGAGGTCAGAATTACAGTTTTGTAACTCAGACATACATTGTAGTTTGTCCCTAAAATTTATTGCAACGCAATACTTGAAAATAATTAAAATAGTCTTGACATATGAACACACACAGAGCCAGTAATTTCCTTTTACATCATATGTCTGAGAATAGGCTTTAAAAAAAAATTAATAAGGTAAGCACCATGCTCAAGAAGGTATTGCCATGTAGTGCAAATGCACAACAGTTTCAGGCAACGAGAAACTACTTGGTAGTAGTCTCACATACATATATGTATGTGTTAAGAGTAAAATTCAGTGGAACACTATAGCCTCAGCAGCAGCTGGAGAACTCCAGTAAAAATTACAGCTTGGAAATCCTTTGAGTTGCTTGGGTAAAGTTAAAGAGTTACAGTGCAGTATTTTTGGCACCATTCTGTATAAACTCACACATTTAGAGTGCTGTGCTAACAAGATCGTCATCACACATGGTGGGTACCTGAAGATGATGCAATGCCAGAGTCCACATGTCTTTGGGCCTCCACTTTGTGCTTTTCTCAAGTATTCCTGATGCCCTTTACGTTTAAGGGAGAACTGAGAGATTAAAGCTGTTGGAATCTATCAGCAGGTGATGAACTTGCAGAGCCTTCACAGAGTAGCGGGACCTGAGCAGGTAATTCACCAAGAGCCCTTAGTGTATATGTATCTGTATATATAATGCTTTTCATCAAGTCACCACATTATTATTATAACAGAGTTATAAACTGGTACAAAAAAATAGTAATAGCTTGAGTTGCTATGACTATGCTCAGTCATAGTGATCCTGTGTCTGTTTTATCAGTTTTGTTAATGAGTCTATTCATAACCTATATGAATAGCAAGATGCAATTGTTAATAATGTAGGTTAATTGGATCCTACTTTTATCCAAATAACCTTTGCAAAGGATTAAAGTTAACTCTCTCTCTACAAAAAGTATGAAGTGTGAGAATTATTCAGTTAGGTCACAGAAATGAGTAATCCAGATACTAAATTTCTTCAAAGGGTTGAACATTTTTAGTAATTCAAATTAAGACTGATGAATAAACTGCAAATGTTGAGAAAATTAATTTCTTTCTCAAAGAGTAAATGACAACAAGTCCAAATGATCTGCTGAATTTCTGCATAGTTTTAAATGAAAATATGTTTAAATGAAAACTGTAATGAAATTTCTGTTAAAAATTAGATGAGTTTAAAAATACATGCAATCTGACTACAAACAGATTGAAGAGGGAACGTGGAGCAATTTACCTGCATTTGTAGTATCTCATAACATTTAGTGTATTCTTTTTTTCCACATTTTCCTACCTTCAAATTTCACTTCTTTGGCTGTGAACTTTGCCTAGTATAGCAGCTGTGTGCTCATAAATAATTACTAGCGAGAAAAGAGCAAGGTAATCTCAGTCTTCATGCAGTTCATCTATTTGTTCCTTAGAAGTAAGCTCAGCATGGAGAAGTGGAAAAAAAAAATCTGTTTAAAAAATAAATCAATGATTTACACACCTAGATTTCTTGAGGAAACAGAAATGGAGCATGCAGCTGACTAGACTCAACATGAAAGGATGATACTAAACAACTGCAGTAGGTATCAGTGAGAGCTTATCAGCCTGCAGAAAGACACAGAAATGGTCAGCACCAGTCCAAAGAGAAACTATAAATTGGTCCTTAAAACATAAGTGTCCTTGATGCTGTCCACTCCACCTAGAAAATAATCTGTGCAAATGTGCTCATGGTATGCGGTTGTGTGGTTTTGTGATACGAGACAGATTCTTACTGGCAGGATTTTGTTTTAATGGAAGGTGTAACCAACTGAAAGTGCTCCAGGAACACACAAAAGACAGTAAAAATTATTATTGATGGACATCCATTTAAAAAAAAAATAAAATAATCTGTCCTTCCAATGCAATTGAAAACATGTTGCAGAATTTTGGATACTTATTAGAACTACCTTTCAAACAGGAACTGGCTCAGAAGGACATTGGAAATTTTAGCATAACACCTGCATTTATTACAGTAAACTTAAAAAAACAGTGAACTGTAAATCTGAACTTCAAACTCTACCCTCAGTCTGGCAGCTCCCACAAAATATACTATCAGAAGCAATCAAGTTTTTATCCACATACCTAGATAGAGACAAATTCAGTACCAAGATTATGATTTAGCAGCCTCCAAAATCTTTTCGTTTGTTTGTGCCAAAACTTGTAGACACAATATTTCCTCTTGTAGTAAAGGGCAGCTAAAGATAATTTTTTTTTGTAATTTACATATATTTTGATGAATGAAACAAAAGCACAGGAAACTAAACTATATCCACACAATTAGCTGAGTAGTATTGTTAATTTGATGGGCACAAATCAATACAGGGGTCAGAAAGCAAATGTTAATTCTGCTTTATATGCTTGTCTGAACCTGCTACGCATTGTTACAGAGTGTTAAAACACTCTAAAAGATAAGGCTATACATTCCCCTAAAGGCAATTTGGAGATGACCCACTTCTGGGATAAGGAAATTCAGGTCTATTTTGTTGCAAGATTTTCTTAATCCATACCTACATCTTGAGACACAGTTCCCAGTGGTCGATCCCTGCCTTCATTGCAGGCTGCCTTTGGTCTTCAGACTAAATTCCAGGGGGCAAAGCTAGGGCTCTCTCCTGGTTCTCTCTCTGGCAAAGACTATTATTCTGGCTCCACAAAAGCATTCGTTGAACATTTTTTTTTTTGATACATTATTTAGAGTTTTTTATCAGGAAGCCAGGATCCCAAAACATCTTTATTTCCTATGGATTATATATTCAGTTCCTTTGCTGCAGTGCTCACATCCAGGGTAACAACTTCCCAGGTAAGGACTGGTAAGAGGCAAGTATTGGGGACAATAAAGTGTTAAAAATGAAAACAAAAGAAAACCAACAAAACACCACAGTAACAGGCTCTCTCAAAATGAACAAGAGCAATTATCTGTCCTGACTAATTAGTAAATTTGTTCTATAACGCTCAGGAAAAGAGGAATACATTTATTTCCCAGAAGGCGGATCTATCTAAAGCCCTATTCCTTGACCTTTTAAGTAGCACATTAGGGAGAGAATCAGAGTTGCTGTATCTTGCCATTTAATTAGGTGCATGTTTAAAAAAACCTAATTATTTGGTAGGCCCTTGATCTGTAGTCCTTTCTCATATGAATGCATAACTGCAAGATGGGTTCCTAATTACGTCTTATCAACTGTTCAATCTCTTTCGTGTCCAAAAGAGGGGTGTATATGTAGTTCATTCAATGCTGTTATCCTCTATTCTTTTTTGCATTTATTCTATAAGCTTTCTAGAGTAGAAATGCTATGTAAATCGGTTCAGAGTACAATGTTGCGCTTCCCTGTTTTAATTTTTTTGTTCTTTTTCAGGCTTCTTCAGTGACACTGTATCCACTTCTGACAATGGTTCTTGTTATTTTGCTCAAATAGCCAAGGAGGGATACTGCTCTGTTGAGCAAAAAAGGATTAATAAGTCTACCTCCATAAAATTTTTACTGTCGGCCACTGGAAGATTGGCAGAGTAACTGGAGCTGGGAGTGACAGGAAAAAGATAGATTTTTACAGTGAAAGAAGTCAAATACTACAAACACTAATCTTTTTCCAGGCTTTAGTTTTGCACTGAGAGAAATATGCAAGATAATGCCTTCTAACTATAGTATTTTAAAGCCTTCCAGAAATGAATCATAATCTCTGTAATATGCATACGCATACTGTAATTTAACTGGTCTTTAGTACGATGAATCTCTAGTGTGAAATTTTCCTTGTTAACGATCAGTATAAGCTATGGTTCTTAATGCAATTATGAACCCAAGGCTTACAGTCTATAGGCAACAGAGTAACAAGATGATATCATTAAACTTCTCATTTCATTCACTCATACCTATAGGGAAAAAGCAATCATTATTATAAGCATCTTACTTTTTCTATCAGCAAAAGGGACCCTAGCATACATTGAATTACGTATTATAGGCTCTTCATTCCCCTGGGTAAGTAAATAAACTGTTCCATCATTGGCAGTTTCTCTTTTAAATGGGTTTTTGTTTTGAATAACATTAAAGGAAAAGAAGGCACTCTAGATAAGGAAAGAACCTTTCTTGATGTCAGAAGCAAGTAAGGCTTTCCTCCCCTTTGGAGAGGCTCTTCTTTTTGAAGGAAGAGCCAACCTACCACCCCTGTCAGTCATCTGCGGTCTTTACAAGCAAAGACCTTTTCCTGACCCTGGGCTGCATTCAGTAGGGCCTGGGAGCTGGCTCCATCCGAGTTTTCCAGGAGAACTTGGGTAACTGCTTTCTATAGCCTCCAGAGGTCTCTGTAGATTCCAAAGCATGACTTCCCCACCTTAGCTGAGTAAGTAACCTGATGGGAAGGGTGGTAAATCTTTGGCACCATGAGGAAAGTGCACTTGCTCTGGGTGACGCTGGACTGATAGAAGGCTGTGAAGGCCTAGAGCAGAAGCATCAGCTGTTGACTGTCAGATAATGTCTTTTTCAACAGCACATAGTCTGTCAGAAAGGTAAGTGGGCCTTCCCTAAAGAATTTCAGCAATTCAGTTTCTAGGCAAGCAGCCCCTATCAGTTGCACCACAGTATTTTTCCCCCTGGGAGAAAACATATGGCTCAAAAAAAGGTGACATGCTCCCTGTCCCTCTTACAAGGGAGACTGCAAGTCCCAGACCAGAAGTTTCCATATATGTCAGGCATCTCCAGGAGAGCCAGGCTCATTAGAGCCACCACTTCAGCATGTGATCGGCAGTGTTGGCACATGCATGTGCTTTTGGAATCAAAGGGAACATCCTGGGTGATTAAGCACTTTTCTGTCTGGTAAACCTTCCTCTATACCACATACCTAAAAAAAAAAAATAAAATAATGTTTACAATCTGAATATTATGCCTTCCCCTACAGACCAAAGAGTGTTAGTCTCTCTGCTTAAAAAACTCTATGTGATAGAGACCAGTTCTGTGACAGATCCCAGTGATGACATTTCATCATACCAAACAGCACTCCCAGTCAAAAAAAAAGGAGGTTGTTTCTCTCAGAGAAGGAAAAAACTTACACTTGAAGGAGAGAAAATTGTCATGAAGTTCTCTGTGGGCTTTGGACAATCATAATAGCATGTCTAAGCTACATAATATGCAGTATTGTGGAACATACATTGCGGTTTAGATTTTTAAAAGTGACAGATGAAAATGGAATTATTCTCACCCTAGCCTTTTCATTTCTGAAAAGAACAACTGACCTGCTTAGAAGCCAATGCCTTACACCTAGAGGAGGTGGGATTTTAAAGGTCTGTTCAAGAGACTGAGCAGTGGGAGCTTTGTATTAACACCTCTTTTAACACATAATAGCTAAAAGAAAAATCTTATTAAAGAGGAACTAGCAGCTGGATGGATCTGCTCTCATCTATCAGTGTTCTCTCAAAGTAAAATGTTCATGCACGAATGAATCTGGTCTTAATTAATCCTAAGGAGTAATCCTAAAGAACTGTTTTTTCTCTATCAGAACATTGGGATTGTCTTCATGTTTTGCATCTGCTTTGACTAAATTCTTAAGACCAGATAGACTGAGAAAGTCACTGCTCTCAATAGAGCAGTCCTTATTGCTCTATTGTTCAGATGGAAAATCTGTGTTGCTCATTTGTTTTTCAGTTGTCACAGAAGACAAATTTGAGGTGGAAGAGCACATTGCTCTTTCTGTGGTGTATGTTTTTTCAGACTGTCCCCCTGAACCCAACATTTCCAAATCAGAAACTCTGAGTAAGAGTCTCTGAAGTCTGAAGTAAGAGTCAGATGTCTTTCAGCCAACTAAATGCCAGATATTTCTGATGGATAGTTGTTTAATCTTTTCTGCAAAATCTCCAGTGATGTACACTCCACCGCCTCTCAGGCAATGAATTCTGTTTATCCTTACCCTTATAGTCAGCACATTTTTTCTTTGCCATTTAATCTAGATCTTCTTTGCTGCAAATTAAATTTGTTACTTCCTGTCTTATCCTTTGGAAAAAACTCTATTGCCTTTGAACTTGTAGTAAGCAGGGTTTTATATAATTGAAGACTGTTATTACAACTTTTCCTTGTCCATTGTCCTCCAAATTAAACAACTCCAGGTTTTTCTATCTTTCTTCATACTCCTTTTTTTCTAGACCTCTGATCCACTCTTGTTGTCTGCTTGGGATTCTTTAAAAGGTCACAAGTAACCTGAACACAATAATTCAGCTGCAGCCTTATTAAAATGGAAATACTCTGAGCTTTGCACACTCTTTACACAGTCTAACATTTGGGTTTTTTTCGAAACAATATGATACTGTTGATTACTACTTAGTCTGTGACCTTATTCATTCTAATTCTTCTTTTTATTTAGATATCTTGCACTTTCTACATGTTCTTAATTAATTGTTTTATTGTTGACAGTTTATTCAGTGGATAAATGGGCTTCATGTATGGGAAAATTGTCTGAAAAGTGAATATGTAAGATGACCATCTTGTGGCTGAGGAGAGGAGTGCTTGCAAAGTGACCTGTTAGAAACCTCATATAGTCAAGCTGCCCAAAATAGAATATTTCATTAAATAGAATATTGTCATCCCTTGCTGACTTCAACATACAGTCATTTGAAAATCAGAAGGTAACATTGGTGTTGTTAAAGAGCAGCCATCAAATTTAGTACAGTACTGTGTTCAGCCAAGGGGAGAACGCTGTAGCCATTAGCACTGTCAACATACAAGTTTTCATATTTAAAACATTCATCTGGCCTCCCATGCATCAATTTGCTACAGAAAAAGAAAGGATTTTATCCCAGTGCCATGAGGATAAAGCTGTCATGGAAGACTGCTGATTCAGATCCTACTGCAGTGAAGGGTAAGAAGACAGGAAAGCTGCCTTCCACAAAGAGAAATGTGGATAGTAGTAAATATTTTAGTGCACAGGGTACATGGTTTTGTTCATTGAAGTACTTAAGATTTCATTCTTAACCTGAAGCTTTTAGATCTCATCTGAACTTAAGTGTCCCTAACAGATCCGTGCAACTCCTTTTGCACATCACCACTCCACCATAATCCACATCTCCTCATGAGCAGAATTTGTCTTGGGAGGGGAGGGGCAGAGACCAGGTTGTAGCACACTGCAATCTTCTTTTAGTCACTATTGTTTCTTAAGGAAAGAGTGGGATTCACTTTTTTTTTTCCTATCACCCTGACAGTCAGCGCAGATGGCCTCCTACTCTCCTCTTGCAGGATAGATGCTGGCAAAGTGACGATGTGGCTACACAGCTAGTGGTGGCTTCTTGTGCTAGGGACATAGCTGCCTCCTGACCTACCCCTGACGTGTTGCTTCTTTCTAAGTGAAATGTGCCCTGGAGTTTACTCCCTGGGTTCAGTGATGCAATATGGAAACTCATGTATATGTGAATGATGCCTGAGAGAATAAACAGAGCAAGTGCACCATAATAATTTCTGGATTTACACGATCAAAGAATAAACCCTTTCATGCTTACAGCACTGAATGATTGATGCTCCCAAAGCCTGTCTTAATGTCCTCCTTGACACATCTTTCCTTTATTTAATTCTTTGGTTTATTTTATTTCAGCAGCTAGGTGCATATAATCTGCTGCCTTTCACTGGTATTTGATACAACAAATGTATATCTATTAAAATACGGTTCATTTAAAATAAATTGCATGCTCCCATAAAGAATGCTTTGGCACTATGCTTTTACATAAAATGAGATGAGGTAACTAAAAGCCAGTATTACAGTCAGAAGCAGGCAACGTTCAGCTTGCGATATGTTAAATAAAAATATTCTAATACCTATGTCTACTGACGCAGACAAACTGAGCTCCTGCTGATAAAGTTTCATGCTATAGTGAAGCACTGAAAATTTGCAAGGTGTTGTTGGGATTGAAACACATTTGAAAGCAAAGGGCACAGTCAATGTTAGAGAGCGACAATGTGTATACCCTAGACTTGAGCCTCTGGGGTTTTGGCATGTGCTATGATCAATTGAGTAGTTTCAGCGAACATTTCCATCAGTCGGAACTGAGAATACAAAATATCCAACAGAATTAGAATCATGCCATCACAACGGTAATCGCCCTAGAGCTGAGAAATTATTCTAGGAACATTTTTATTGAAATGGTTATAATTTATCAAAAAAAAAAAAGAAAATAATTTAAATGAAGCAATGTTTTTTTATTTGAAAATGTTTTCTCAAAGAAACTTCAACCAATGCCTTATTTTTTCTTTGCTCTTTTTTATTCTAGGAAAAAATGTGAGGTCTGCACTAAAACCATTTCTGACAGTTTAGCAAAAGCTGCTGATTTTACTAAAAACTATATAGGAAAGTCTTGTAAAAAGTAACTAATGGAGAATCAATTCATATAGCTCATGGCACTACGCATATTATTAATGAGTCTTTGTTGGTGACTCATTTTTCATGTTAGAAGTCATCATTTAGCAACACTACCACTGTGTAAGCTTCATACAGTGAAACTGTTAATCTTCCTACCTAAAGACTAAACACTGCACCCCATTACCGCATTATAACAAAAGACTACAAAACATCTTGGGAAGTGGCTTTTAAATGGCTAATAAGTCAATTGGGTAGTCAAGTGGCCTCCTAAAGCCAGAATTTTTTGTAAAACAACCGGGAATAAGCAATTATAGATTGATTTTATCAATTGTAAGGACTACAATAAACATTTAGAGTCAAAATAAGCCATTTTGTTGGTTTTGTTTGAACTGATTTAGGAGGAAGCAGGAGAATCCCCGAGACAGAGAATAATTAATGTAAATAATGCATGGGAAGTTTTACAGTGATGCTTTCATTTGAAGAAATGTGATTAACATTTCACTTCTCAATTGGCAGTTTTAGGTCACTGGCCTAGTCTAGCATGAATAAAATAAGCGAATGAAAAATGGCAATCAAGAAGCAAAAATTAAAGAAAGGCGATTTGGAAAGGGAACTTTTGCTACATCAAGTAAAGAAGATTAAATTTAATACCTCATTTAATGTCACCATTAATCTGTCATTGCACTGGGTCAATATGTGCAGAGGCAAATGGAGACAAAGGGGAGACTAAGGGTAATGGGGCTTACGTGAATTTCCTTCACTTTGAAAGTTTGACTCAGTGAAGATTAAACAGACAGAAAATGATTACTCCTGGCCTTTGCAGTGCCCTTGAGCTCTTGGGTCCTCCCTAAATAACTGAGTAATCACAGATTATGACATTAGGCTCAGAAGCACAAACCTTGGAAAAACAATGCCCTAGTACAGGTAAACCCTCTTGCCAATGGTTTTTAGCTTTGGGTAGAGTCGAGGATGTGGAACTGCCCTGCAGGTGATGTATTAAACCATGCCAAGGAACTAAAATAGTTTTGCAGTATCAGTGGTGTGATGTGCTCTCAGTCTGTACTCTGACATACCTCCCTGAAAGTGCAAATTTTTCATCTATAGATAGATCTAGATATGCACATATGCATGTGTGTGTGCATGTATGTGTGCATATGTATACACTCAAACATCCCCATTTATAAACAAATTAATTAAACAAAGACATCTACACACTCAGCTTCAGGCACATGTTTAGATTATAGTGACTTAAGTGTGTGTATAAAAGCAATTTCTAGAACTGGGTCATCCTACCGAGCCTGTAGGTGCTGCTGAGTAGTTTCCAGTGTTATTTATAGAATTGACAGCAATTATTTATGGCAAAACTAATCTGTTCCTACATCTTTAAAATAGTTTAAGATGATTAGTTCCTGAAAATGCAAGCTAGCATGAATCTTATTTTTCATTACTTTTCACATGGAATAGCTATTTAAAATTTTTATTTGCTGTTTAGTCACAGGTATAAATGACTACCCTAAGAAGTCAAGAAAGTTGGCCTGTATACTCATTTAAATGACTTTTTAGCATATGATAGTAAGAATCAGAATTCCTCTTTTACATATAACTACATATACAGAAAGAAAAAGACTTTCTGTAAGTCACTGCAAGCAGACAGGAGGCAATTGTGGGGAAATAATGATAGTAAGCAGTGTGTGACAGGGAAATATCAATAGTTTTTAATGTCTTGTTGCTTGAATTTTTTGAGCATCTTGTTAGCGTGAATGTGGCCTTGGACCTTGTGACTCTTGGATTTTGTAGAGTCAGTACCAAGTTCTCCAATGAAACAAAAATTACTATTTCTAAAGGAAGGCTATGTCTATCATTCTCATCAGTAAGAACCTTCATTTTACCATTAAGAGTCATTACGCTATTGTTCTAGCATGAAAGGCATTAGATGAATAGGATGGCCCACACTCTAGAGAGAAAAAATTTGAATACAAGGGGAAATTATTTTTCTTTCTTACAATGGAGAGGTAACGGTACAGAATCACACATACCCAACACAGGAATCTAAAGGACATTGTTTAGATCCAGTTCCTCAGTTAAGGTATATATTCTTGAATGAAATTAGAAAGCTATGTTAACATAGCAGTGTTGTATACTCTCTCTCTCAATCTCACTAATATCACCTACTGATTTTCTAAAAATTGGCTGGAAAATTTTTAGAGTCGAAATCTCCAGCCTTTGTTTATTACATAATTAGAAAATGCTGTTTGAGAATCTGAAGACAAAAGAGGAGTTAGGAACATATACTTTTGTTTTACTTTTCAGAACAGAATACTTTCTTGAGCATGAAAAAAGACAATAGGAAATGCCATGAGCAAAGTAGACAGAAGATACTGATGGCCAGTGGTCCCACACAACATTAAGTCTGAATAGAGAAAAGAGATTATTTTTTGGGAGGAGATGTGATTTCACTGATGTGCGTGTGGAGTACAGCAGAGAGTAAGACTAGATGTATGTGTTCTACTAGATAACAATGATGCGTTTGCACCTTTGGTCACTGTGGACCATAGAGATTCCTCCAAGAATTTGGGGACAATTTTCTACACCTTCTATAGAAAGACAAAGACAACCCTACACCTGAACTTTACTTGAAGAATACTTTTAAAATCTTTGTGGATAGTGTTTTAACACTAGATAATACATCCAAGGCACTGAGAGGCATAGAGGGTTATATACTGCATTGCCCTTGTGACCGGTACAGGCTTGTACCTGGTTGTAAATTAACAAATATACAGTAATAATGATACAAGAAATTTATTCAAGGCATGTAATTCCACAGGTTTACACACATCAAACCTTCATCTGTTGTGCCAAAGCTGTCAAGGCCTGCTTCTTGTCAAAAGGTTGCCTTTTGTTTTATTTTATTTCTCAATAATAAGAAAATGGTTCAGAGATTAGATTAAGAAATTATTTTCTGTTGTTTTGTTTTGTTTTTAATGTTACCTATTTTACTCCAGGCAGAGTCAAGTGAGGTAAGGGATGGAGGCGAAAATGTAGGGCCTGACTGTCCTGTGTTGCTGCAGCAATAACAGAGAGCAGCATTTTTCTCAGTCACAGCAAGGGAGAACACTCAGTGAGGGGGGTCAGGAAAGATGGACTGTCTCCAACACTGGCAGTGCCTTGACTTCTAGTCAACTGCACCAGTGTGCCAGAGAGCATCACGTTTGTTGGTAACAGAGTTGGGACAATCTACTCCTTTTCAGTATCCTAAGACAATTTTAGCTGAGAATAATAATCTATTGCTCTTTTGGTACAGAAAAAAATCACTTTCTCAGGCAAATACTATTGATATTGGATCTTTGCTATTTCTGAAAATTTGAGTAGCTAGAGGATCAGAAAGAGTTTTGAATTTTAAAAGGCATCCATAAAAAGTGACAAGTTTCACAAAAACTATATTAAAAAGAATCTCGCGATTGTACAGTTGAAGTAGGAAATGCTAACGTTAATATCTTCTGAATTCAACATTTTTGTGCAAATGCATACTATTTACTGGGTCCTACCAGATCCAGTACTGAAGCCGTGAAGAATTAATGTGTTGCAATGCTTTTACCAATGTGCTCAGGGATCAAGCCTCCACAAGGCCCAGTGTTTGTAATCTATCAGGCCCCCCTAAGTCTGTCTCGGGCTGTGAACTAATGAAAGCTCGAGCTGTAATAAAATTTTGAGACTCTGCTGAAATACATACCTTGGCTCAACTAATTCCTCCTGTGCTTAGCTATACCATAGGGACTGGCTTCAGGCTCCCAGAAGGAGTCGTGAAATCCTCCTCATAGGTGTTTCATCATTTTGGCCCCCAGTAGCTGAAGTTAATAACACAAGTACTGAAGCCTTCTGAATTCAAGTGCTTTAACTAAAAATTTGAACAAATGCCTGTTAGCTGTCTGCGTCCAGGGGGACTGAAGACTATAATCCAGTGTTATCCAAACAGCTGAAATACAGTCCTAGGGACTGCAGGCATGGCCATAAATAGCAGAGAGAATATATCCAGATTTGTTTTTGAGTCTGACAATGAGAAAACAACAGTAGAAGCTACCTGTGGATTTAACAGTAGCTTAGTTCAAAGCGAACATCATTCCTGAAACTGAAACAAAGGTGAAATAAATTAAAGACAGGATAATTTACAGGATAATCAACTAAATGCCTATAGGCAACAGGTGTTTAACAAGCACTATGTGACTCTCAAGTAGCTGATTCTTTGTTCTGAAAATGAGCAGAAGAGGATGAATAACCCCAGGTAAATCTGTTAAGAAATCCACAGAAACCTCTGGGGAAAAAAGAAATGTAGCAACAAATTAGAAACAAAGACCAAAGAAGGGAACAGTCAGAGACGCTCAGCTGCAGCAAGCTGAGTTTCTTGTCCATCACCTGTGGGTCATGAAATATGGGAATTCTTGACAGAGGTGATGAAAACTGTCAAACTCAAATGTTGGAAGTTAAGGTCCTAAGTACACTTCAGATAAGAGGCTAACAAAGGTTGTAAATTCTAAATTTTGGGCCCTGTTTAAACAATGTAAATCTCCAATTTGCATTTTTTCTGCTTTTCTATTATTGTCAAAAAGGCAGAATTATTTCCAATTTAATTGCCGTTATTGCAAGCACTCAATTCTATAATTCAAAGATTAAAAGTGAAAAAACAAGAAACATAGTAAATGTATTATGTTAGATCTGGTGTAGGGCTGAGATTAAAAAAGGCTTTTAGGAGCTTAAGTATCATTGAATCCCTTGAGATCTGGGCTTCAAAACGTCTTGTGACTTTGTATGTCAGCATATCCAATCTTTTACAAAACGTGCTGCCAAAATATGTAAGAAACACAGGATGTTTTTAATAGTTCAGGTAAAAAGATCCTTTGTTTCCAGTCCCTTAATTCTCCTGGATGCAGACATTAAAATGTGATTTGCTGTTGGAAATAGTAATATATTTCAAAGTTGCTCAAGAAACAGTCCACCTTTCCCCAAATTAAGGACCTGTATAAGAAGGGTTCTCTTTGAACTTTCCCATTTAAAGGACTTAGCCAGAATAAGAGGTTATGAAGGAATATTCATTTCAGCTTGTCTATGCTTTACAAAGTCCTCTTTGGCCTATGCTGCTTTCTCTGTACTGCAAATCATGAGTGTTTTTCAACTATTGTCTCATTTGAAATAAAGACCACAGAATATTAAAGCATCTCTGTGAAGTTTATAGTTGGACTTATGCACTTATACTAAAAGGCTCTGGGTCTGTCCTCACAGCACTTTGCAGGCCCCCTTGCATTTTCTTTACTCCCAGCTGTCCAGAGGGAAGCCAGCCTGAATCCGAGAGCACTCTGCATGACCCGGTGCAGTAAATCCTGTCAGACCATGGCACACACATACTGTATGTACTGTGTGGGGAGGAACTTCCATCATACACATGAGAAATAGTTGCAGTTTTGTCTCAGAGAACAGATTCGAGAAAAGCTTAAGTAAACACAGTTAGATACTTCTTTTAATAATGTTTTTTCATTGTCTGGCTAAATTTTGGAGTGTTACAGTGAGAATATGCACTTACTGTTAAGACCCCAAACAACTACATTCTTGAAAATTTCTATTTTCAAGTATAAACAGTCTCATATTTGACAAGATGCTCTCAAACATATCTCTTTTTAGATGTGAGAAAAATAAATTTTTCTGGGCTTGTACCTGGTTCAAAAGGAAAGCAAATACACGATTTATAATGAAATTCTCTTCATCTCAGCTGCAGCTCTATTGAAAGGCACTGAGAAGGGAGCTGAATGAGAGGATGAAAAGATTAGTTCACGCATATGACCTCCTGTCTCCCAGCTATATCTTGTCTGCGGGACTGCAAAAACTAACGATGCTTTATCCTTTAAAACCAATAAAGGAATTCCTCAATTAAAACTCTTACTATCAAGTTTTCAATTATTTTTTTACTTGATATGTTCCCTTCACTTGTCCATAGAATTTCTCCCTGTTTCAATTTTAGTCAGAGTCCTATGCCCATTCATTAATGTCTGCATTGCTGTTTTATTAACCAGCACAGAAACACAGTAACTTAGCTAAATTTCTTCGGTGAATTCCATAGGTCTACTACCACAGTGTAACAATGCAGGGAATTCATGTGACACAATTCATGTGTCTGCTGTCTTTCACACAACATCAGAATTACACAGCTGTTCAAATAACATAGGCTATTCAGCAAAATTAATATCAAAAGAGACAGAAACTTCACCTGTTCTGTTGGCCAGATAAAGCAGATACATTTCATTGTCAGTTTTAAACTGTCTTCTGCATGTCTGCCTCTCGGCTTGTCTCCAACATTGTATGAAGAAAACCTCCAATTTATTCTAAATACTACTCAATGAAGATCAAAGTTACTGAGATACACTGCCTAAATGCATGAAGTTCCTTAGCATTGCTCAGTGAGCTTCTCTTGCTCCAGCCATGGTCTCTCCATGGACAAAATAAGTTGTGGTTCAGGCACTACTAGAGTTACGGCAGCCCATTTTTCCAGTAGGGACCAATATTCCCTGTTTATCCATATCTCTGAATATTCTTTTCAGAATAAGAGTTGTCTTTTCTTTTAGAGTCTTAAGACATCATCATAAAGCCATCTGGCCTCGGACCAGCTCTTGAGCTTTGAACAGCCTTTTCTGTTTCAGTGCATATGAACAATTCCTCTAGCGTCTTAGCCTCACTCATGACGTATTTTGGGAATGTTAAGTCTGTCAAGTAATTTTTTAGTAATATTTTTCAATAACTTTATTGAGATAAATTCAAGTTAGAACAGAGTTCTTGGAGGTTTTTTTAGCATCTTTTAGGTCCCTGTCTGCTGTTCCTACTGATCTTTGTGTTGGCAGATGGCCTGCTTCTCAGCTCCTTTACAACGCTGATATGTCAACGTTATAGCAGCTTTATACCCTTTCCTCTCCCTCCTGCTCAAAATTTCTTCTATAACCTGTTTTCCTCTGTGAAGCTTAAATAATTTTAATTTCTGCATTAGTTAACCTTTATACATATGTAACATTCCCTGTGTATTCACGGATACTGTTTTACCTAATGATTTTTGACTGTAAATATGTCTGAACAGATGCATTAATCATCCTGACCCACAAATACCATCTACATAACAGTTAGTTTATAGTCTCTATTCAGCCTTGGCTGTTTCTGGCATTACTTCTTTGTTCTTCAGCCCATCCTTTTGCCTGCAAGAATCAGAAAAGCCACCTAGACTTTTTAACCTGCTGCCTCACCGAGGCAATGAAAACCATGAAAGTTAATTTTGTGTGCCCACAAAAATGTTAGGTTATGTAAAAGAACAGGAACCATGTTTTCCCATTCATGCCACAGGTTCCTTGAACATGATGCTTCTTTCTTTAGCCAAAAGCAGTACTTTCCACTTCTGCCGGAATCCTTGTTGAATTCGAATTGCAACAACTTACTACCTACTTATGCAAAACTTATTGACATAGCAATAGTTTCAATTATTTTCTTCATCTCAGACTTGCCTTTTTTAATATACTTATGCAATGCACTTGCAATGTGCTTGCAAAATAGACTTGTATTTTCTATGAAAATGGAAATAGATTGTGGTGTAAAAGCCCATATTTTAAATCCCTTTTTAATGTGATTCCTGGTAATATTTTTATTTCAAGGCACATACTTGAAAGCTTCGAGTCATGGTTCTCTGATCCCTCCCTGCATCAATATGAAGCAGATAAACTGAAAACAACAGAATTACCCTGTTACAAAATATATTTAGGAGAAGTAATAATTAGTCTTTGATTAATGGTGAGAGATAAATAGATACTGTTCGAGTGTTTTCATTCTATATTCATGCAGTAACAAACAATATTAAGATCATGAAGCACAAAAACTAGCACTGTATCTTGCAAACATATTTTTCCCTGCTCTGTGCTGCCTTCTATGTCTCTGCCCACCCTTTCTCTGTGTTGTTTAGACCAGCAATACCTCTGTGTCTGCACCTTTCCTCCTTCCCAACTCCACTTCCATGGAGATGTTGAGGGCAAGTGTATCTATTCTGTGCATTAAACCCCTCAAGATCAGACTGGCTGAATCATGAAGGAATAAAGCCATATGCTGAAAAAAAACAAAAAACACTTAGGAAAACAAACATCATATATCACTATTAAAACTAGATATATTTGATAAACTGGAAATGTGGGTTACATTTGTGCTTTATTTCTAGAGCATTGGCTCCATTGACATTACATATTAGATTTAGAAAAAAGGATTCTGAAAACAATCTAGAGCAATACTACCACAAAATCAGGCAGTACAGTTACATGCATATGCAGAGATAACAGTTAAAAAAAGTAAAATTTGTTCTGATGGAAGAGGCTATAATTGTATATTTTTTTCCAAAATTGACTCTTACACAAGAGGCATAATTTTAAACGTTTTTATCAGGTCTTCTGAATTAATAGGAATGTGTACCACGTAACATAATTAGCACTTTTTAACTTCTTTGCCTTGCTATTTATTCTTGGTTATGGTGGCAAACTAGGGATTTTACTGGTTGCACTGAAACTTTAGAGCATTATTAAATCATAAGTGTCACTCAAGTTGTTTGCAGCATCCAGTACAAAAAAGAAAGAAATAAAAAAATCAGGTTTCCTCAGTCTGGAAAAAGATGGCTGCAGTGTGTAAATTAGAGTTTTGCTCCCTTTGAAGGAAACTGGTAAATATTCCTGCAAGCATATCATTAAAATGCTAGAACTAAGCAGTAGTAGGTGTCAAAGAACTGTACTACAGAGTCCTCACTTTTCCTCCTCATCTTGCTTCTTTTCCTCCCCTATATGTTTTTATGTTTTTCTCAACTCCAAGATTCACTTCTGAATCAACAAAAAGCCACATTTACAGTAAAATAGTTTTCCTATGGAAGCAAAATCCAAATCAGTCCCTCCCATTTCTGTCCATAGAAGGAATTGACTAGAAGCACCTTATGTCAGCAAGAGTACTTTTGACACTCTCCTCTACTAATTTCCAATCTCCTTGATGTAGTTCAATTGTATCCTTACTGTACTTTAGCCAACATTAGCAGAAAACTGTCCTTACCCACGTTTTGTGTTTGGTTTTTACTAATCATTGCTTCTCCCTCAAGTGGACAAAAAACCCATTTCATCTATCTTTATATAGATTTTTAGTTAATGACTATGTGAGAAATGGACTGAGCATAGGTTCTGGACGTGGTATTGGTCAGGATTTAAGGACCCCAAATGAAATGGAGGCGGACTGATGCTGGAGAAAAAATATAATACAAAGTACAAATTTTGCAATAGACTAACATTATTACTGATGACATTAGGCTCTCCTTAGGGAAAAAATTGTTCAGGGTGATGCCATGTCTCTGCAGCTTCTGGTTTAGGCCAACAGAAATAAAATACTGCTGGACTGGTGTTGGAGGAAAAAGGATATAATCCATGTTTTCAGGGCATAGGTAATTTTCATTGAGTTATAAGGAATGAAACTTCTGTTCCAGAATGTATTATAGGAAAACAAAATATAGGAAAGGCCATACAATTAGTTTGCATATTGATGATAGTGACATCATCATGTTGATAATAATGATGGAAAAAAGCAACAGAAGTCCAAAAAATAGACAGTAATTTCTATAGGGATAATAAAAACTAAAGAACTTGCAGAAAATGATAGGTATGATCCATTAAAAAAAGTGATAGTTTTATGGAAATTCAGAAATAAGTTATGAAAGGCCAAAATTTACAGCATGGAATATTTATCCTGAAATTCTACTAAAGAAAAATTGGAAGAGGAATTGCCCCTGAATTCTGAAAAAGGCAGAGCAGAGGGTGAAGAGAGACAGAGAAAGACAGAGAGAGGGGAAGTGTGAGGGAGGGGGGAAAAGACAGAAACTTATAGTAAAAATGAAAAAAAGTGGTTTAAACCTTTCTGGGTATTTTAGAAAAGGTGAGACTGCATAGCTTTTGAATATAGGAGTCTGATTCATTTTTGAAGTTCTCCAAGGAAACTCTGTTCTGATACTACGATCTTCCTATGTTCAAAGGACAACTACTATTGTCAAGAGAAGTTCTTTACATTTAGTATAAGTAGATGCATATTGTGCAGATCTGAGAAGGCAATTTTGTAGAAAACCAGCATTTGATTGTACTGCAGAAGCAATAGGGCTTTCTATGAAATTGCACTATTAACAAAATAACCCTTTTTCCATTAGTCTCCATTTTCTTTTGTCTTCTAGCTAGGCAGCAAACTTTCTCAGCTGTCTAATCATCAATTTTGAGTCCCATAGATTCCCTATAGGCAGTGATTAAGGTCCCATCATTGCCAATTGATCTCTTTTTTTCACTTAGTAGATCCATTGTTATCCCAGATGTTTGAATTTTCTTAATTACTGGTGCTCTGGTTGGAGCCATACCTCAAGAGCCAATTTTCAAGAGCTGCTGCTGTTACTGAGGATTGACTTTATGCTCATTTTAGTAATATTGTTTCTTGTTTACATTTCAGCTTAGCGAATATCCTTACTCAACTAAAGACTGTAGCGCTCTGGTCTTAGGAATTACGATTTATACAGACAGATATAGGGTTGACAGAGAAAGCGTTACAGAGCAGTGAGCTGTTGCGCTGAGATGCTGATCCCTCAGCCCAGCCAGCTGCTCAGCTCTAGGCGCTTGGCTCCCAGTAACTGAACTGGACACTCCGCAGCACTGCCTTCCTGACATTCTTTATGCCATTGAACTAGTAAAAGGTGAGTAAAAGTTCTGGATGAGCAGAAGTTGCAAAAATGAAATTATAATGACCTTTACAGTGGTCACATTATTCCGAGCTGAGAAGTAAGGTTTTTACTGTGGCCCAGCAGTATCATCCAGCCACCAGAAATCGGTCATCTCTCCCACAGAATTCCTACTGAGACTGAAGTTGAAAAACAGGGAAACCAAAGATTAGCAGCACACATTGTGCAACTAACTGTAAGGCAGCGTAAGAGACGTTTCTATGGCTTATGCAATGAAATGGTTGACCTGAAGTTGCTATTGTAGCCAGTCATAAGCCAAGCCAAGCCTAGCCTCTTCTCAGAAGCTCAAACCCACCCTTCCTAGAAGTAAGAATGAAACAAATTGTATCATATTTCCTAAATATTTAAGATCTCTAGGATCTGGGATTCTGCTAGAAATGCACGTTTCTTTCCATACATATACTCTCCATATAGAACCAAGAGTACTATGAAGCAGTGTTCTCCAAAGCATTTTTCCTAAGACTGGAGCTAGTAGTGCTACAAATCTCATGTGAAACATCTTTTTCTCAAAGCTTTCCAGCTCATTCATCCGAATTCAAATGCCTTGGATGGTCTTCACACAATCATCTAAGCTTTCAGCTGTTTATCCAAAGCAAACAGAAATTATGAAAATTGTGAAGTTGCCTGTTGCTACTTGCATGATGCAAGCACATGTGGTTAATCCTGGGCCCATTTAGCATCACACTGGTCAATTCCCACAAGAAATTTTATTGTTGCCATGGTTTAGAAGCATGTAATCTGATTTGACAATGTTCAGTCCACTTCCCAAGTCCTTGAATGATTTATTCTGATTTGATAGTGTGTTCACTGCCTTTTGATTAAGGCATTGGTATTGTATGTGACCTACATACTTCCTATTCCTTTTGCAATTCAAGATCTAGTTTTCTGTAGACCATCTGAGAGTACTATCTACCTTAAAAAGATAAAATCCTGCAATAGTTGTACCTGTTGCTGTTAGAAGAAAAATTTTGGGTTTACTGCACTGTAACAGCTGTTTGTTTCAAATTATTCCAGTGATTTATACACTGAAAGATTAGATGCAATTTAGCATACTAATAACTTTCCAATAATACTTTCATTTGGATTTTAGCAAGGTAAAGAGTGTCAAGCAAAAGTAGCTGTCATATTCAAAATGTTTATTCCAATGGTCAAGATCTATGAACTAAGGATTGCTTTCATAATCAATTTTCTACTTTGAAAACTTTAAAGCTCATCATGTCCAATTCATAGAAAGTCTAAACCAGACACTTGGTTCACCCAAGTTCAGCAAAACTATTGATCTTGCAATACAAGCATTCCTTTCTGATGCTAATCTCAATTGTCATAAATGCTTAAGCCAAAAGCCCAGCTGGTTTGATATGATGTATATCCTTTAACCTTTGCAATAAAGACATAACTGAAACATTAGAGTCTCACAATATGTTTGTAATACAGCAGAGTTCATAATTTAATCTATGAGTGCATGACTACAGAATACTTTTTAAACAATGTAGCTGAGAGCTCATGTTCTCACTGAGAGCTGCTGTTCCATGCACAGGCAAACAACAGCATAGCACACCAGGAATAAACACGTCATTGTCCAACTTGATTAGAACTAAATCTGGTCAAGAGCTCCACTGGTACACAAAGAATAAAAATGAATATTATTGAACCTTCCAAGCCCCTTGTGGCCTTCTCTGAACTCAGTATTTTAAATATGCACGCCTGTACAATTTTTTTTGCCCTGGTGGGTGTGATGCTGATTAAAAGAGGTAAATGCAAAAGCCAAATTCATCGAGCTTGGTTTTAACTTTCTAACACACTGCAGAAGGCCATAGATCACTTCTACTGAACAGGATTAAAGAGATTAATTTGCACCAGCAGTCAATGACAGCCTTGTTAGGAGAAAAATCCAATGATGCTAGCCCTTCAAAAAGCTGGTTATTAACTGCATTGATGACTGACTCCTCATTAAAGATTACTATTACTGTCTTCCATAGTGATTCCCCTTTGACCTGGATGGTTAGCAGCTTCTTAGGACTTCTACAGTTTTTGCCAGAAAGAGAAGAAAATGATGACTGATATTTCTTCCATTGAACACTATATATTCTCAAAGAATGCAAATAATCTCCTCCTTCTCTCAACACAAAAGGAATCAAAAAGTCAGGAGGCAGTTCATTAGCTCACCATCTTTTTACAGAAGTCACTGCCTTTTAAGCTTGCTCTTCCTCCCACTACAAGTCACCTCCAACCAACTATAGCAATATTTTTTTAAAAACACGCTTATCATAATACACCAGCCTGGAAACCCTTGTATGGGTCCACACTAGAAATACTTAATTGTCCTTGAGAGTGCCTTAGTTTGATATATGGGACACACTCAGCCTTGACATTCATCCCACCAGTGGTGTTTGCCTGGGAAGGCTTCACAGGTACCCACTTCTGAGTCAAATACACCCAATGTTCCACTAACTCATAGAGAAAGTGTGCCTCTTTCCCTTGCTCAGCAGCATTTTTAAGGACGATGGGTGAAAAGAAAGGAATAGGGGCCGGAGTGGGCAAGTCTGAATGAACAGTTTTCATCAGATTGTTTGCAGTGTTGGACTGCATTACAATAATTAGGCATCTGGACCACAAGGCAGGCATGCTACATGTCTGTGCAGAAGAGAACATGCGCCCACCCTTCCTATGACCTTGGTGTAAGGACACTGTCACCTCCTTGGGATGTGCCCTGGAGCCCAGATTCAGCAGAACTGACCAGCACTCAAGGATACAACCAGGAGCAAAGAGGGCAAAACTTTCAGATTGGTATGGTCATGGGGAAAACGGGCTGAATCTGGGAGGAAAGGGACCGAGTCAGGAAACAGGACACATGTTAAGACCATCCATTTACTTCACTCCCACCGGACATCAGCAACCTTTATTTTGGCCCAGTACTAAATATGTCTTTTTTCCTTTCTCAAATAAAAAACCTCCCTTCCCCTGGGCTTCAAGTTTTGTACTGACACTTTAGCCACCTAAGCCACTTCCCCAGGAGGGCTTTGCTTCATTTTGAAGTCTCCTGAAACTAGTTCAGGAAGAAGCAGGCCTTGGCTGGCCAGGCCCTGAGACAAAGACTTCCTCAGAGACAGGCAGCATCTGAGATGTTTTCCAGCTGGAAACCTGTAGAGAAGTCCTCCAAATTAACAGCATCTTCAGAGCAATACATTTGGCTGTAAGTGAGATTCAAGTACTTCCCTGAAATGATAGAAAGGGAGTACAACATACTAGGAGAGAGTCATGGGTCTCTGCAGTGGTGAAGGCTGGTCAGGCTGGTCTGCTGTGTAAATGCTTAACTGACAGCTCAGCCCAGGAAGGACAGAAAAGTGGTTATGGATGCCCTTGTTTAACAGCACTGTTTTGTCAGAACTGCTTCCTGAAGGCAACTGTGGGCCCCTCTGCCTGGAATCTGATATGCAGTGGCATTAGGGACTGGAAAGAAAAATATTTTCAGCTGAGACCAGGGCCAAAACTATCCTCTTCCTCCACTGTGTTGTAAGACACTTCCATCTCCCAGAGGAGAAAATGTATTGAACTGGGATAACACAGATTGCTTTCAGCTATTGCTTTCTACTAAGCATTCACAGATAGAGTTAAATAGAAACCGTGGTGCAAGTGGCACACAGAACAACCAGCTCATCCAGAGCATGCCAACATGCTAATTTGACAAGTATTAGTTAGCAGGTGTTGCCTCATATAGGTGCTGAGGTCTATATTGCCCACTTACACACTGCTGGGAATAGAGGTGAGTGTGACTGGTCACTGGCATGTTGCCTTCAGATGCAACCTGCATCTAGGCAGATGGGGTCACCAGGGATCACCCTCCTCTGTAGGTAACCATACTGTACAAAGAAGAGCTAAGGCAGGAGATAAGGCTGTCACGCTAAATCACATACACATGAAGTTGAAGTTGCATCTATACCTATCTATCTAGGTAGTTCTCTTTCTAATAATGTAAATAAGACAGTCTGTAGTTCTGCTTTATATCTGTCACTGAATTTAAAGAGAAATAGAAGTGACACTCTATCACTTCGGAGAGTTGGAGCCTGAGGGCAGGAAAGAGACAAGAGTCAATCTGTGGACAGGCTTTAGACAGAAATCACCGATTTCACATGGGTCAGGGTAATCCCAAGCACAAATACAGGCTGGTCAGAGAGTGGATTGAGAGCAGCCCTGCCAAGAAGGACTTGGGGGTGTTGGTTGATGAGAAGCTCAACATGAGCTGGCAATGCATGCTCACAGTCCAGAAAGCCAATCATATCCTGGGCTGCATCAAGGGTGGTGATTCTGACTCTCTGCTCCACTCTTGTGAGACCCCACCTGGAGTACTGCATCCAGCTCTGGGGCCTGGAACATAAGAAGGACATGGACCTGTTTGAGCAAGTCCAGAGGAGGGCCACAAAGATGAGGAGAGGGAGGGAGCACCTCTCATATGAAGGTAAGCTGAGAGAGTTAGGGTTGTTCAGCCTGGAGATGCGAAGGCTCTGGGGAGACCTTATAGTTGTCTTCCAGTACTTAAAGGGGTTGTACAGAAAAGATGGGGAGGGAATCTTTATGAGGGAGTGTAGTGATAGGACAAAGAGTAACAGTTTTAAGCTGAAAGAGGGGAGATTCAGATTACCTATCAGGAAGAAATTCTTTTCTCTAAGGATGGTAAGACACTGGAACAGATTACCCAGAGAAGTTGTGGATGTCCCAACCCTGAAAGTGTTCAAGGCCAGGCTGGATGGGGCATTGAGCAAACTGGTCTGGCAGGAGTTGGAACTTGATGATCTTTAAAGTCCCTTCCTACTCAAACCATTCTATGATTCTATGATTGATGTGTGCTTACGAGGACCAGTCCCCTGCTCTACAAACTATGGCATCCGAGTGTGTTAGAGGGGGTGAAGAATTGTTTAATTTAGGTAATTAAGAAATCCAACCTGAAGAACAGCACAAGCTGTTAAATGAAGTAACTGCACTAGTGTAGTGTGAAGGCAACAGCAGTCTAGTGGGACTGCTCAGTGAAGAGAACATAAAGCAAATGAGCACAAATTATTTTAGCAGTGCAGTTTAACAGCTAAAGTTAAAGATGTGTCAGTGTTTCCATTCATAAACCTCTATCTCTGAGTACGGAGGTTGTGCCTTGGCTGTGGAAATGACAGCCAAGCTGAAACTGGACATATCATCTCAGATAAGTAATTTTATTTGTTGGGTTTTTTGGTTACTTTTTTTTTTTTTGCATTCCTGAAAAAAAAATAAAATAAAAAGGAGAATATACAACTAGTATTACAGCAGTTTCAAATGTTTTTCACTGTGTCGTGAAAATTGTAATTTGAAATGGAAATTAAGTTCAACAGCTATTGTGAGAGATTTTTTAAAGAATAATTCTCTGAAATTTTAAAATCTTAATTGGTCCCAGAGCCAAGTCTGCACCAAGCTACCAGGCAGTGAGGAGTCACTCTACTCTTCCCAGGCTATACAGAGGCACAGCAGTGGCAGTCACAGAGAGAGGCTTTCCCTGCATCCTAGCTCAAGGACAAGGGAGCCACTGCTGATCTCTCATGGCTCCCTCACCCTCAGGCTCCATTTCTCCCTCCAGCTCCATTTGCTTGAAGGGATCCTGTATTAGAAGACTTCCTAGCAAGGAAAATATCCAAAAAGGGTCAACATTTTCCCCTTTAAAAACAAGATGTATGATAAAGCTGTTTGTTAATGAAACAGTTTTTTTCATGGAAAGTCTTTTTTGCCTTTTATTTTTTCCAAACTTCATAACACATAAGAACAACAATTAAACTATAACCTCTTCCCCCTAAAATTAACAAGTGTAATTTTTTAAATTTTTGATGAAAAATGAAATTTTTTTCTGTAGGAGATACTCCCTATAATTTCTGAGAAATTCTGAAATAGTACCTGTTTCCTAAAAACTCTGAGAAGTGCTGAATTTACTCTTCTTGAGTTCACCCTGATTCACATTCTGGGAACCTGCACTTTACTTTCAGGACTATTTGTCAAAGGAACAGATATTAAATGAATATTCAAGAGTACTTGTAAGGAATACATCAGATTCCTATGCAAACATTCACATCAGAAACACGATGCTATGAATTAAGTTCATTCAACCAAGAAACCAAGACCACAGTATGCAATTTGAGTGCAATTAAACGACACCTCTCAAATTATTAATATTTACAGTTAATTTCTTGGGAACAAACTGCCACTCAGAACTATTTGAATAGCAAATCCATTTGAGAAAACTCAGTATTGTTTTGCAGAACATTCACAAAGAGAAAAATAAACCTGATTTACTAAATACATTGCCAGCTCCAAAAGATTTCCTCGGTCCTAAAAGATACTCTGTCTGAAACAGTGCGTACAGAAACCCAGTTCACTTGAGTAGCACAAATGTGCTGGACACAACATGGGGATGTGTAATATTTTTCAGTGTTCATGTTGGTACATATACAAAAGTGCACAGCCTTAGAAACAGTGGTTTGAACTGCACTGTCACAACACTTTTTAGAGACCTTTTTTTCCCCATTTTATTGCAATTTTGTGCTCATTACTATGGTATCCAGGTGCCTATGAGAGTTATTATAACACGGTTCCATTTAGCACAATGCTCAGAAGTATTTCACTGAGACTGTTAAATGGTATTTTGCATCTCTAGCCTGCTCCACTCTCTCCTTACATCAGCAAAAATTGATACCAATCTGTTAACATTTTTTTCTTCCTGAATAGTATTTTTTGAGCTCTTCCATTTGCATTAATTAAGTTTCTGCATACCTTTAGGTTTGGAGATTGTGAAGATAAAGCCAAAATGGAGGTTTCTCTCCACTATGTTTTTTTTAATGTTTAGTACTTTCTTTCTAAAATTTCTTGATAGTCTGCACAGAAAAAAAACCCAATAATAATCTACTAATAATATCTACTCTTTTATCTGGATTGAAAACATTACATCTTCAACATCTTCCATATTCCAAACATCCCCAAATCTCTTAAAGGATAAATTATTACTTAAGGGACCCAGCCCATTTTTGTTGGGATAGTGAAGGCATCTAATCGTGCAACTATAAGTTATATTGGGATAAACCACACACTAAATTCCCTTCTGTCTGCTGTTTATCAGTTTCACTAAACAGACACCCCATTTATTTGTCTTGAATCATATTTTTTAAATTCTGAAACAGAAATAGAGAAAGATTTTTTTTTATTTTTTCCTTGCAATTTTAGCTGTTTTCATGAAGCGTTACTTACAGGGATGAGATGGATCAATTCTCTGATAGCAGCTTGCTTTATAGTGATTTCATGCCAAATTCCTTTCCCTTGTTTGATGACACTGAGCAACACTGCATATTATTTCCACTAAGCCTTCATAACCTACTGTTTACAACCCTTCCTCCTTCTGCCTCTCTGGTTTTGAAAGTAAAATTCCCTGTTGGAAAGTAAATTTTTAATGCTTTCATTTTTTTTCTTGTTCTTTTTCTTTTTTAGAGGGAACTGTGAAAAGAGAAAAATGGAATCATAGATTTCCATAGGTTATTGTTGATGCTACTTATTCAAGCACCATCATTGTCAGTAGGTTCAGAAAAAAGGTCAAGGTAGCTGTGAAAAAACCCAGGTGTGTCTCTCTGCTACAGGATGATCAAAACCTCCATGAAATAGATGAGATTACAAAAAGTGGAATGAAAGTACAATTAAAACACTGTGTCTGTATAGCTATCGAATGAACATGTATCAACAATAAGTAGGTTTTTTAAAAAAAACATTTACGGAAGACAATTCAATCACTGCTAGTTTTCTGAAACTGTCTGTAGCATTTAGCTTACTCAGATATAGAAATAGACAATGTTTTTATTCAGTATTGTTAGATTCCAACTCTCCAAGGCTCTGTACTGTTTTCAAATATGCCATAATGCATCTGTTCCATGTCTCTTGCAGAGAAGCAGTGGTCCATGACATGCAGTTTAAACAATGATTTTTGTTTAGCTGACATTTCACAGTCAACTGTGTGGCCAAAGGGCAGTTCTGATCTTGTCTGACCTCTCAAACAGACAGTAACCTGCTATTTTTTTCTTCTCACCAGTAGCATGTGGCCTTCTTCCCTCCCTGGCTGCTTAAGTTCTGGTCAGAGAATCCACAAACTACTCAGCTGCTTTCTTACTTATGATTGCTTTCCAGTTTAGGGGACACACTCTGTAGTTTGCCCTATCTGTTCATGAGACAGGTCTATCCTTGCCATGAATTGCTCGTGACAAGAAGGAAGGCAATGAAACCTTTTAGTGAATCACTCAGAGCTGGGAAAATTGGGGCAAAGCTGTGTTAAGTGTGAAATTTGGTACAACACCTGAACTTAGTTCAGGTGATATTTCAGGTTGAACTGAATAGCATCTCGTGAATATTTGTGGCCCTGGAAAGAATGAAAAAGAAAGTGAAAGATTAACATGAAGATATTGCCTCTAAGAAAAGCAACATATGGAAAGTCAGTTTCATGGTGGTCCATTTTTTGAAATCACTTTCCCGGAGTCTAAATTCACTATTATTTTCCCGAAGTCTAAATTATACTGTTTTCAGGCCATATGGCTATAACAGGTAGTTTTTGTTATAACTAATAATGCCCAAAAGAGTCAGAAAACATGGAAGCAGAAAGCTCTTGTTCTAAACAAAATTAAAATTATGGGAAAAAAAAATTACTTGCATAACAGGAATTTGTATAGACTTGCTAGAAACCATCATATTGACCTTAAGCTACCTCTTTTTTCTCCCTGACCTATGATTGCCATCGTTATGTAATTATCAGAGATATTTTTAAGTTGTGGTAGCGCACAGCTATTGCAATTGCGTTGATAATAGCAATGATGTTCTTCTGAAAGCTTAGCAAATGAAGCGGTGGATAATAGTATAAAGAACTTTTCCCCACTAGGTCATCATTAACTTGATCTGGTCAAATGCATAATGACAGAAAAATGTTGCCATCCGATTAACGTTGCATAGTGGTCTATATATAATGAGCTTTTTTTCAGTCCAGATGCTGTTCACAAGATAAGAAACAATCAATTTAATTGGGGGTTAATTTGCGCCTGGTTTGCCAGTCTTGAAAATCTTTAGGACATAGTCTTTATTTCAATTGTAAGCACCTTAGGGGAGGGACTGTTTATTACTACATTTGAAAAATTCTGTACCATCATCCTTGTGAGTGTAATATCTATCATAGATGTGAAACAACTTATTGTGTTATTCTTGTAATTGGACATAAACAGAAGAGCTGATTTTAACACCTATAAATCTACTTACTTTGAAGAGGCATTCAAAGTGTAATTTTTATCCCCAAATTTTTCATAACTCACACTAAGTGCAGAGGTTCATCTTTTGGTTTGGACAGATTCTGAGTTTGTCCAAAACAGTTTGCCTGTCTCCTGTTATCATGTAGGACAATCTTCTGGAAGTAAACAAGTCCTGTCTGATGGAGTATGAGACTCTGGAAGAAAGTAAAAATACTTATCTCTGAAGCCTTAGATATCTATCAGCCTTTTTGTACTTAAGGGAGATAATGCAAAACTTTGAGCAGGCTCTTGTCTTACTATGTTCATAACAGCATTACGGGGAGCCACGTGAATATCTCTGTGGGGCAAAAGTTCCTTGATTCATAGTGACTAATGCCCATAGGCATTACCCAAATAATACACGTGATGAAAAAATTAATTCAAACTGACTAAAACAAATAAGTACCAGAAATTAGAGAAACTAAAAGAAAGCACTTACTGCATGTATGGAAACTTCCTCAGATTACATTTGTTTTCACTTCCACTGTAATATACTTTATTAACTACATAATCTGAGATAGATATATTAATTTTGCTGGGCACAAGAGTAAGTCTAAATATACTAAGCCTTGCTTGTTTTGTCTTCTCTTAAGAAGATCTGATGAAATAAAAACATATTTGGTAAACTTCAGCACATGGCTTGGAGTTTATGGTTGTTACACTGAGAATGAGGACCTTGGGTACTATATGAATTTGACAAAATTGACTGAGAGAGGAATGGGGAGGGGAAAGGAGGAGAGAAAAAGAGGAGCTACTGAATGAAAATGAATCGAGGGAAAGGAACAACCATTTCAACATCAATATATCACCACAGGAGTCTTTAATTTTGGATGGTGAGTAACAATCAGCTGAAGGAGGAAAGTCAAAGCTGTGGTGAGATGAGGACAGCAGGGCTATGTATTGCAAACACAGAGTGAACAGGTTGGAGGGAAGAGTGATTAGTTTTGCTGGCAGCCACAGTAGCCAGGACTGCAGGACTCTCCAAACTCTTCTTCTTTTTGGAATCCATCTTTTGCTTCTACTTCCAGTAATTAAGGTCACCACACTAGGGCATTTACTGTTTGCCCTGATGAAAACCATTCTGAATTTGACAAATAGCATTTGTGTTTGTCTTAACTCCTCATCAAACAAGACCTGGGGTTTTTACTCATCTGCAGGAACAATTTTTCTTGCCTCTCTGAAAACTCAGTAGAGCAGATATTCTCACAAGATTTCCAGCATTTATATGTCTTCAGAAATATTAGCAGAGACTTTTTCCAAAGACTCCATTTCAGTACCATAGATTTAACTTTAGAAAGAAGAGTAAACATGAGATGGAAGATATGATTGCAAATAGACATGCTCTTTATGGGCTTACTAATTTAAACACAGTGCCATGCTACATGGCTTGGAACTGACTTGTTACTGCCCAACCTAAATGATGAGTAAAAAAACCTTCTATCTGTCTACAAAAAACTTATTAGATGTATCTTATGTGACATCTGTGTACACAATGCTATTTCTAATATAACTGTCTTTCTTTCTGCTATATTACTGTTCTCTTCCGAAGAGACAGGAAAAGAAGATGGCACCAGGCAACAAATGGAATTTTATTCATGAAAAGTAGCATACAACAGTTGCAGTTTTTCTTAGGATAAGAGGAATCCCATTTTAGAATGGAAGACTCCTGTGCTTAGCAGGCGGAGCACCTTCAACTTGCTAAAGCCACTGACATTTTGTGAGAGATATTCCCTTATTTCTTTCAAATCATCTTTTCTCCTGATGCTGCATCAGCAGCAGAGGTTGTTCACAGCTCAGCAGCCCCATGTAAAGCATGACTGGCTCCTCAGAAGCCCGTGGGGAATAGGGGTCAGTCTGGGCACTTAAGAATATCTTTTGAAAAGAAAATTGCATCAAATGATTTTACTGACAGTATTCATGTTAAAAGCCAGTGGAACATGAATGGCTTTCAAATAAGAACAGGTCTTTGCTCCAAACTACAAATTCAGCTAGATCCATATTCACAGCTTCAGGTTCAATCAGTGATTTTGCTAAGCACATGGTGAATCTCCAAAAGACATCTTTCAGCAGGACACAGAGGCTGCATTTTTATAGTTGGTTCTATAAAGGAAAACACAGCTGCTGAGGAGGAACAGATTTCACAACCACAGAATTACTTTCTTCATCTTCAAGGAAAAATAAGAGAAGAATGCAGGAAAGTAGCTTTACACTAAAAGTAGCTTTAAAAAATATTAATTTCTATGAGCAATGGAAGTAGTTAAGCATTGCTATAGTCTCGCTTGCATTCACTGTTCGTATATCCTACTTGAGTTAGGAGTTTTTTTATTCTCACTGACTGGACAACACACAGCCTAATGGAGTTTCAGTCCATGACCTGGGCTCCTGCGTACTAGGTACTGATGACAGATATTAACAACTTACCTGGTATTTCTATGCAGCAGAATATTTTAATAAACAAGACAATCCAGTTTAATAATTTTGGTAAAAAGCTGAAATTTATAGTCTGAAAACTTTCATGAATATGATTGTGGTAAGGATGAAGAGATGAAAGTTGCATATTAGTATTTGTTACTGAAAAAGGATCTTGAGTAGATGGGTTTATAAACTGGATTTAAGTTATGCTATGAGGACATGACAAAGAAGAAGGGGTAAAATGATTTATACCACAATACTTAAAAACAGCTGAAGATGATGATATCTTTTGAACAGAATCATAGAATCATAGAGCTGTAGAATCATAGAATGGTTTGATTGGAAAGAACCTTAAAGATCATCAAGTTTCAACCGCCCTGTCATGGGCAGGGACACCCCCCACTAGACCAGGTTGCTCAAAGCCCCATCCAGCATGGTCTTGAACACCTCCAGGGATGGGGTATTCACAACTTCTCTGGGTAACTTGTTCCAGTGTCTCAACACCCTCACACTAAAGAATTTATCCCTAATATCTAATATAAATCTCCCCTCTTTTAGTTTGAAGCCATTATCCCCCGTTCTATCACTACATGCTCTCGTAAAAAGTCCCTCTCCAGCTTTCTTGTAGGCCCTGTTTAAGTTCTGGAAAGCTGCTATAAGGTGTCTCTGGAGCCATGTCTTCTCCAGGTTGACCAACTCCAGCTCTCTCAGCCTGTGTTCATAGGATACGTGCTCCAGCCCTCTGATCATCTTTATGGCCCTCCGCTGGACTCAATCCAACAGGTCCACATCCTTATGCTGAGGACTCCAAAGCTGAAGTACTGTAGTACTGAAGGTGGGGTCTCACAAGAGCAGAGTAGAGGGGCAGAATGACCTCACTTGACCTGCTTCCCACACTTTTTTTGATGCAGCCAAGGATACAGTTGGCCTTATGGGCTGAAAGTGCACATTGCCGGTTCATGTTGAGCTTCTCTTCAACGAATACTCCCAAGACCTTCTTGGCAGGGCTACTCTCAACCCATTCTCTGACCAGCCTCTATTTATGCCTGGGATTGCCCCAATCCATGTGCAGGACCTTGCATTTGGCTTTGTTGAACTTCATGAGGTTGGCATGGGCCCACTTTTCAAGCCTGTCCAGGTCCCTCTGGATGGCATCCCTTCCCTCCAGCATGTTGACTGCACCACACAGCTTGGTGTTGTCATTGACAAACTCGCTGAGGATGCACTCAATCCCACTGTCCATGTCACTGACAAAGATGTTGAACATCACCAGTCCCAGTACTAATCCCTGAGGAACACCATTTGTCTCTGGTTTCCATTTGGGCATCGAGCTATTGACCACAACTTTTTGAATGCTACCATCCAGCCAATTCTTTAACCACTGAGTGGTCCATTATCAAATCCATGTCTCTCCAATTTGGAGACCAGGATGTCATGCACAACAAAGGCAAACGCTTTGCATGAGTCCGGGTAGATAATGTCAGTTGCTCTCCACTTATCCACCAACGCTGTAACCCCATCGTAGAAGGCCAAGATTTTTCAGGCATGACTTGCCCTTGATGAAGCTATGTTGACTGTTACCAATCGCCTCCTTATTTTCCATGTGCCTTAGCAGAGTTTCCAGTAGGATCTCCTCCACGACCTTGCTGGGCACAGAGGTAAGACTGGGTGGCCTGTAGTTCCCCAGCTCTTCCTTTTTTTCCTTTTTGAAAGGTATAGAAGGAGCCCGCAGATTTTTGGGCTGATGAAACAATGCTCTCATCTCTGCTTATTTTTGTTATGTAATGTTTCTCTTTTGCAAACAAATACATGCTGTTTCCCCTAAATCTGTTTTCTAACTCTGCAGATTGTGGCTCTTTGCTCTGCTGAAGTTCTGACCTTGTCTTAATCTGCGCTACACAATGATGGTTGTCACACCATCCACTTAGCTGGAGACCTGCTCTTTCCATTTCTGCTAGAAAATAAGGTCTAAAAACTTAGTCAGCCCTACTTGTTATCCTACATTATCTATCACCTCACTCTGCCATTTTCATCTGGGATTCTTTGATCACAAAGAAAAGTTTGGATATACCACAAAATATTGGATGTACTCACAGCAGCCAAAAGGTTGGAGAGTTGATATAACAAAATTTTGGCCAGCAACACTCATTGCTTCAATTTTGCACTACCTGTACAGACCTTAATGCCCCATTAGAGTCCGTGGGAGGTATTTGACAAGTAAGGGTGCTCAGACAGCTGTTCCCTCCTCTCTTTCCTATTCTGCTGAAAGTACCTTAAATAGATTTCTCAGCACAGCACTGGTCTCAGGCACCCACTCACCATTTATCTTCCCAAGCCATTAATCACAATCATGGGCAATTTAGAGCAGTTCCTGGTCTTTTTCCCTGAAATGAAAGAGTCACTCTTGTCATGAATATTATTGTTCATGAATCACAGTGATTTCCAGCCATGCCATCAATTATAAACACAGCTAATTGGAGTGCCAACTGGGTTGCCTCTCTTCACAGAGAGGTTCCTGCCATGAATTTTACTGGCCATGAATCACTGTATCGTCAAACAAGAGACTCCCCTTCATTCTCCTTCACTGACCTGAAGCCAAGGCACCAGTACTGGCTTCCCAAAGTTATCAGGCTATGCAATGTCATAAATCCACATCTTATTAATTCACCAAGGAAGATACTGTCTTTCTCTGTGTCCGTATTGCTTGCAAGTCTCTCTCATGTCTGTCAGATCTTTGCATTAGACTGGCATCATCAGGGATATTGGCAGAGAGCTTCCTCTGTCTCATTACACGTCTCATGCCAAGTCAATATTCCCCACATTTTTTCCAGGGGAGAGACAGAGATGCAGCTGTCTAAAATATGATTCTCTTTTCTCTCTTCAGACACACAAAAAGTGTGCTTCCAAGCTGTTTGTGAGGACTTCTGGGATGCATGCTGCTGCACAAATGATAGGTAGTAGCCAAAATCTATCACTTTTGTTTCTGAGCGATAGCATTCACAGGAAATGGATCTTGTGCTGGACTGTGAACAAGGAAGAAGGAGACTGGGAATTTGAATCATGCCTAGCAAAAGAACAAGAAAATTGACTGCCTCTGCTGCCTCTAACTTTAAGCACAAAGCAATGTGAGAGCACAGAATTTAGTAACTCTTCTGGATGTTGTGCAAGAGAAAACCCCAGAAAAAATGAAGACTGAGGCTGTTTCTTCCTTAGATGGCAAAGTATCAATCTACAAGAGATGGAGGAAATGTGCGCTAATGTGAATGAATTCATCAACTCTTACAACACCCACTTCTCACTCACGAAAACGCATTACTTGCAACACAACAAATTCTACTTCCACAAATTGCATTGACAAAAAATCAGCTTGTCACTGTCACAAACAAGACTGCCAGATAACGCCACTTCCTAACCAGTTCGGTGCCTCTGATAGCTCCAATTACCTCCATCACTTTCAGCTGTGACCTTCAGCCAAATTTGAACTACCCCTCCACCTATTGTATTTGCCATTGATTGTTCCAGCTATCACCATCACTATTAACTACCAAACCACAACCTTCACTCATCACCTCTGTTTTTCACTGACCAAGATGTTTTCTCTATTTATCTGACTTAACCATTGATTCCTTCAACTGTTCCAAGAATTTTAATCATTCCTTCGACAGCCTGGAGATCTATACTTGGTCCTCAGCCATCTAGGATATCTAGCCCTCACAGGTATCAGCAGAACTGCAAGATGTCTATGCTGTATCTTTAGTGCTAGTGCCCACAATCTGCACTGAGATACAAAGCATGATCCACAATGCCTGACAAGGCCAGGCATTGTGGTAGCTGAGGGCTGCTTTGAGATGCACCTGCCCTACAGCCATTCCCCTAGGGACTCACACTGAGGTAGACAACAGTAATTACAGACTTCCTCAAAGAAGCTGGAGTAGCTGGTGTGTACAGGCAGCTGCATGGCTGCCTACTGCCTGCTGGATTTGCCCTGTCTTTAGAGGCCTCCCTGCACCTCCCTTCCACCCTTCCAAATCTCATTCAAAGACAGTTTGCTTCTAGTCCTTAGTTTTCTACTGTCTAAACTTGGACTTGGCTGGTCCCTAGTCTCCATAATAACTCAATCACTAATAAATTAACTGTATTCTAACTGTTAATCCTACAAACTGACCAAGTAGTTTAAGATGAGTTAACCACAAAAGTTAGCAACTAACAAAATTCTAACTCTCTCTACTACAGCAGACCCTCCAGACCATTGTGAGAGAGCACTGCATTCTACACTATCAGTATTTCAACCTTTTTAGTTGGCATTAGTATGGGAAGAGGATTGTGGAAAGAAGATTTGACAGAAATATTTTTTGAGACAATTGATTGGGTGAATCATAGTAACTAGCTTATGTGAACTCAAAAGATGATCAGGCGAGAACTGCAAGTCAACTGCACATGCATGCGAGAAACACTCTGTTCAAACAGGAGCAAAAATGCCAATAGTAAGCCAAAACATTAGTAAGCCAAAACATTAGTAACATTAGCCAAGCATTAGTAAGCTTAGCAGAGTGAGTGAAGAGTGACCATTCTGAATAAAAGAACTCTCTGGTCAATTAAAACATTTTCCAGTACCTAATTTAACCAATCTGCATACCTTCCAAAGTGATGTAACAGTAAATTGTTCACCTTGCCCAGAGAAGATCATGTGAGGTACAGCAGCCAAATCAGAATATAGATTCAGAAATGACAAGTTGGTATACCTCATGTGACCTTTTCTGCATTAGCCTTGTGAATAAATAACCATCAGTTTAACAATAATGCAGAGAATTACAGGCTGTTGTCTGTTTCCAATTCCCCTTAAGCAAGAAGCTTACTGGGAAAAAAAATGTTCTGAACATTTTAACATAAGAGGTATGAATAAAAGAAACATTATTAGTCTAGGGAAAACCTAAGTCCCATGCCTGAAATACTTTGCATTTTGCAAAAGGAAGAGTTCTTGACTCAATCTCAACAAAGGGTGAATGACCTTATACTTGATTTCAGACAGATAAAATTTGTCAGGATTAGAATAAGATTATTGAATACCTCCTTTCTTTTTCCTTGAATTGATATAGTACATCCTGTGACACAAAATCAATGATGTCTGAAAAATACAGAATGAAGAGTCCAAGAAAATAAGAGCAGGAGGAATTATGAATGCATCACACAAAACTCCCAGTACATGCAACTGAGTTGTAAAAGACAACGTGCCTTGCTGCAAATGTCATCACCAGGTAGAACTCAATGGATTACACTCCTCTGGTGGGGAAAGCTGCAAAATATTGGACTGTGGCAACTTAACTGGGAGCTTTGGAAGGAGAACCATGATGATCGCTCCTCTGACTGATACTGTTATTGCTATCACGTACAGTGCCTGTCCCCTTAAGTCTCATATGCAGCAATCCCAAAACCTAACATAGTCTACCTTCCAACTATCCACCTACTGGAAGGTTTTTACAAATGAAAATTAATAACAAATGGGAGACAATGACCACTGTTTTCATTCATTAGTAAAGAACATCTTGTCCAATCTGCTTGAGTCTACACAGATAATTATTAATGACTATTTATTATATACACATAATTATATAAGTTATAACCATCTCCAGATAATCTCATTTGTAGCAAGTATAATGGAAGGATATGCAGCTTTGAACATGACTTGTTAAAATCTTCTGTTCTGCACCTGTTTTTGTTACTACCAGGTTAAAGGTCACCCACTCCTTTGTTCAGCAGATGTGCATGGTTCTCTCCAGTGGATGCAGATAATTGCCATTGCTATGTTTGGGAACTACAAATTGAATTTGTTCCTCTGTTACTCCCCTGTTTCTTTTCTTCTTTGTATACTTGTGTATTTTATTTACTTTGTTCACCAAATGATTTTACCAAAAAATACAGTCAGATGAAGAGTGGTTTTAAATTGTGGTTTTTGGAAACAAAGGATCATCTGGGTAAAATTCAGTCTGATCACTCCTCAGTAGATGGGCCATAACAAAAAATCTACCCTCATAAAAAAGTCCTGTTTCTCCGTGGGAGAAACAGAACCGTGGGACCTTCTGTGTTTCTGGTGATGCTGGAGTGGGATTAAGTCTTTTTAGTATTTCTTTTTCACTTGTTATTATTTTCCCCTATTCCCTTTGGCTTGCTTCATCTTCTCAGCAAACCCTGAACCATCAAAGACGTTCACTTGCCTCACATTAACCAGGGTGGTCTCATTATACAGCTTTAAGCTTTTCCAGGATCAGTGCTTTTGATTGCACATTTGAATCAGAAGTTGTCCTTTCGTAGGTAAGGTAACCAGCACAACGGGGCTATGGTCCTAGAATACCATTCCTTGGTAATACTATAAGGTAAATAAATAACAGTGGTGTGAGTCAAAGCAGAAGAGATAGCTTCTAATTGAAAAAAAACAAACCTAAACAAATAAAAAATGCACAGAGGATTGTAATTTTTGCTGATGATTCGAATGAATTAGCATCTTGCTTCCCCTTACAGCAAGAAATGGCATATAACAGATAAGCAGCTGTATAAAAATAACAAACGTCACTTACTCTACGCACCACTGGAGCTTGTTGCAGATGTGCATTTTTAGAAAATTATGTCCTAAGCACTCCTATTTTTGCCTGTGTTTGTATAATGAGTATTGTGTTCTAATTTATTTTTAATGTGCAACTTACCCCTTACTGCTAGCCATTCTTTGAATGAAATCTTGCTTCTCCATGAGTATTTCTGCATAAATATTTTATAACTGAACTAAATAAAAAATCACCTTATAACTACTTGAGGTTAAACTGCTCAAAAAGTGCAAACAATTCCATTTTGCTTTCACATTTATTCCTGCTATTTTGTAAGGAACTCTCATTGAGACAAACTTTCAATTTCACTCCAGTTTGCACTAAATGAAAAGACAATAAGTTCATTTTCAACATGAATGAGAAAGAAACACAAATGTGTTACTGATACAGGGCACCTTTGCTATAATTGAAATTATAGAGTAATGGCTGCAGACCTGTTTAAACCTGGTTAAGAAAAAAAAAAAGCACAGCTTCCTACACCACATAGACTCTGTAGTTCCTGAATCCCTTTGAAATCAGGATGTACTATGGCAACAAATAAATATAGAATGTTTTATTTAGAGAGAGAAATTAATAGCATAAAAAATTTAAAAAGAATCCACGTTAGCTAATTCTCTTCTTCTCAGCAATATTAGAAATCACCTAAACACAATTAAATCACCTTTTGTGATCAAACTGAATGGTGCATCAACACACTGTATAAAAGAGTCAGGTTTGTTTCAATAGTGTTTATCTATAATTGGTTTAAAATAGATTTTTGAAATGTGGCTTACTTGCCATCTGCGATCTTGCTATAGAGACATAGAGGAAGAAAAAGAGGTGATGAAGTGCAATGACAGATACACAGGTGTTTAGGGGATACACCTATGAGGATTGTATTCCTCATTTATTTATCTTTATGATTGAGAAAGTCCAAATAAAATGATTTCCAGAAAATTAATAAGAGAATAGGGACTTATAAAAAAGTTTCATTAAAAGATGCATACAAACCCTGGAAGCACAAGCATGCAAATGGTAATCAGTATAAAAGCACAAAAGAAAAAACACAATTGCTTCAAATCACAATTAACCCCAGTCGGGACAGTTTGTTGCAACTGTCAAATGTGATCATTTTTCGTCATTTATCATCAGAATCAAAATCCCATGACTAATATATTTATCATTTTTTTGCCATGATGTGTAAATGCCTCAAGGGTCTACAAAGCAGTTGTTCACATAGGAAAGATTTACCAGAAGTTTGATTAAATGGAACTGAAATATATTTGTTTTGCTGTAAACTGTGTAGCATGGGAGCACTGTCCTCTTCAGAAGCCAGGAGAGGAATTAGGCTGGGCCTCAGCCACTGCTGGCAAGGTCAACTTCATTTCATGATAAAGAACTATAACAAACTCAGGGTACTTTGGCAAACTTGCAAAAGCAAAGATCTGTTTAATGTACGAAATCCAGTAATGACAAAAAATCAGTAAAGGTCATCATGAGTTCACTGTCTTGAACAATACAAATATCAAGTAGAAAACCTAACTGGCATGGTGAAAGCTTACGGTATAGTTTGGGATGCTATTTAAGATCACGTAGACATACAAATACTAGAATGGAACAGCATTGCCTCGCTCTCTGCCTCATTAATGAGCATATTGCTCCATCTTAAATAATCACTGCAGCCTCTGCCAGATCTTGGCTGAATTGGGTCTGGGTTCAGTGTGTCTTCCCTGAAATGCTCAAGCATCTTTCCAGGAAAATGGGAAATAACGTCCCGTCTTCAGAAAGTGTCTGACTGTGTAGGTGGGCAAGGAGTTGTATTGCATCTCTTCCAGCTAATGAGTAACATTGGCTTAACCAGGCAGAAGAGGAGGTTTGCTCCTTAAAGAGAGAAAAATCCCTGACAGGAAAACTAGTGTCCTCCCCCAAACTGAACAGATAAGAATTAATCTCCTTTTCTTATTACAGGAAAGCATATTTACTGTATGTCAGCCCAAACACGTTTCATCCTGAAGCTGTACTGCCTATCTACTAACACCAGCTTGGGCTTCTGGGCAGGAAGGCCTCACTGGACTTAAACCAGATTTGACTGCACTTAAACTGAAACTATCTTCTCTGCTTACTCTTTCTAATAGCTCCTTGCTAGCTGTCCTCATCCCAAATGCTGTTGCTACTTGTTGCTACTTCCTCTTGCTAGGCCCTTTCCTCTCGTTATTTCACTTGGATGCTTCTTTCCTGTATTTATTCCTGTTACCCACTTGCTGCTTAAGCCACTGGGTGATGACACCGGCTTTTCAAGGCAAATACAGCAATCTACAGATGCCTTTGCCATGTAAACTTCCCTTCTTTATCATCTTCATAAGAAGTTAGCAACCATTAGATTAATTAGCTGCTCAGCCCTAGCCCTCCGGATGTAGTTGTTTTCCCACAGCAAGAGTAGTTCACCCAAATTTATAACTTCTTTTTAAAGCAAAATGGTGCAAATGAAAACTCCTTAGGTTAGCCCCTGGGTTAATTTTCTTCAGATTCCTTTACTCCCAATCACATATCCCTGTCATCTGGACTTTCTCTCTGTGGGACTTTTCTTGGGCTCTTTTTAATCCTGACTTAAAAACAAATATGTATGTTTTCAACAATTAATTTTAAAATGAAGCACATCAAAACAGAGGGTAACCTGGTGCCCAGGAGTTACAATGTGTGGCTACTGGTGAAAACAATAGGACCCTCACAGAATGGCTATCCCAGAGCAAAAAATTGCTTGAAAATACACTCTTACTCCATATTCTGTACCTGTGTTTTTCAGAAATAGCCCTGGACTGGTGGCAGAATACTGCTCCAGAAAACAGTTTCCTGGTATCAGTTTCAGGCTAGGTATTTTCTGGCACCACATAGCAATTATAGCCACAAAAGCTGTTTTCAAACAAGTTTCCAGGTGCATATCAGAGCTGAACATGCTTTAAATCTGTCCCCAGACCTTCACACATACTTTGGAAACATTTTGGAGAAGGGATGTGCAGCAGTGGGTATTTTCCATAGACAATCTACTGGACTTTGTGGATATCCAGAACCTTAGCACTGACTAGATTACTTCCACGTGTAACTGAAAAGAAGAGGGGCAGACACTAAAAGAAGTATACCACTGCCACAGGTGAAGTTATCTGGGCTGCAGAGTAGCTGGAAACCTCAGAACCCACCGAGCAGGGTTCGCACAAATCTAGATTCAACAGACTTGAAAGATAAGGCTCATTTGCTGCCTCTGCAGGCTCCCAGAGTTCCTCCTTGGTGAGAAGGAGATTGTGAAATGAGGCTTGCACTTCTGAGGAAAAGATATCCACAGGCTTCTGCAGTGAGGAAAACAGAAATTAATTGAACACCTGTTATGCTGTTTAGAACTGGAGATGCTAGAACAGCATATGATGCTATTAGCACTTAAAATAAATGGAGGCATTCACACTGCATAGTTTTGAAGCACCTGCCCTGTTCTGTGTGTATGGGTTTCTGCTCTGAATTTGCTTAGAGATGCCAATGTCCCTCCAGTCACTGCAGAGACTTCTCTGCGTGCCAGTCTAGCTGCACTGTTACAGCGAGGAACTCTCAGCCTCATGTCTAGGTATTCATTCCTGATCAACACACCACTGTGTGCTATGGCTCCGTTTTGGCACATCAGCTGGCCCTCTGGGTGATAAAACCTGAATGCAGAGGAACAGGACGTGGATATTTGAGTTAAGTTCCAGTTACAATAAGGATGAACCTATATTGTGCCGGTGTCCAGCTGGCTGGCTGCCCCAAGGTACCTGGGCAGGTCGCTAAGCTATCCACAACCTTCATACCTAGCCTCAGAACCAAGATGTCCAGACCTGGGCCACCCATCCCACAACAAGAAGTCATACCTGACAGGCTGCAAAGCAGACCTTTCCTTTAATAAATTACTCACTATATCATATGTCTAGAGAAGAGTTAATGGAATATATATAAGATGAACACTCTGCTGTGTAGCACACAGATCCAAAAAACTCCTCAGATTGCTCTTTTGTATGGCCAGATCCCTTCCCAGCCCCACCAGTAACATGTTGCCTCTCACATTGCAGAAAATAACAGCTTCTCCTTACTTTACTGAACTGACAAAAAGTTTCTTCTCCTCTCCATTAGTCTAATCTGTGAGCTGGTCACCTGGGTACATTTCAGAGCAATGCCATTTCTCTCAGACTCCTGAACAACCACAAATAGCTGATATGCCACCTGTTTCCAAACAATACTTCTAAAACTCACTTTGCAAAGTATGTTTTCCATTCATTTTTTATTTTAGCCTAGTTAAGCCATATTTTGAAACAAATCTAATAAAGGTAATAAGTTCGATTAACATTTTTGGTGACTGAGTTTGTTTCTCTCTTTTTTCCCCTAATTTTTCAGAGGTCCTTAATGCTGAAGTTGTTTCTGGTTAATTGCTGTGCCCAACTGTATTTCTAGAGAGAAATTTCTAGACTCTTTCATTTAGGCTTTGCAATAGATAAAAGGGTGTAGACATCATAAGGAAAATCACTAAATGGCATTAGGAAAGATTTGGAGTATATTTTGTCAGAGGTATCTAACCCAAAGGACCAGTAAAAGACTTTTAACAAGTGTTTCTGTTCCTAAGATTTGAGAGGTTGGTTATCTGGCTTGCAATTAACACATTTTGTGGAGAAAGTTGTAAGAAGGAAGAGGAAAGGAGTTAAGTGAGTCATTGGGGTAATCCCCTTCCTCCTGATGTTTTACAAGTGTTGTTCATCTTGAACATGATCTGTCTATCAGTTGCCTGTACCCCTTGTCAAAAATCTCTGCTCACCTGATGGTGAACCATGGTCATGTGCTCACTACCCTGAAACTGCTGCCCAAATGAAGGCAGCATTGCCTTCAAGAAAGGAGAATTCAACCTCAGGCAAAGTAACCACCTTGGCCCAAGGGTCAAGGATGCAGTAAGGGGTAAGAAATCTTTTGTCTTATGAGCTCCAAGTCTCACTCTCCCCTTGTATTGACCAAGCCTGATTGTGGACTTGGTTGAACTTCCTCACTGCAGCTGTCTGCGTGCCCTGGGTACAACAAGGTGCTTGTGGAGGCTGTTGCTGTGACTGGCATAGCCCAGTACAGGAGAACCTTGAACAGAGAGGCACACGGGATGCGCCTAAGCAGATGACTCGCAGGAATCAGGCAGGTAATGGACGGGGTGGCAGGTGGCGGAGAGAAGTGAAGGCCACCAGAGTAGCTACTGTACCTAGGTCTATCCCTTCTGAAGTGTGTGCTCCCTGACCGACAAACTTCCCTTCTCATTCAGCTTGGTGCCAAGAATGGTAGTGACTTGTCTTAAGTTCATGCACATTACCGAGGCTAAAGAGAATTCTAAAGGCTATTTAAATATGGAATACTTGATCACTGAGTAAGTAAAAGTTATATGGATAACGCAGTTCTGGAGTTTAATGTGAATCTCAAAATCTTTTTTCTGTTTATTTTGTACTTTCTTAATGTTCAAAATTTCATCAAACCAGAAAGTGCTGGAAATTGCCACAGAGAAGTGGTACAGGTACTTTGCTGCTAAGGCAGATCTCAATGAAATACACTGTAATTTGTTTAAAGGCAAAAAAAATTAAATCCTCACCATAGACATGCCTTTTTTTATCCCGTCTACCCCTCCTCTTCAGTTGTAGCTATGTCATGGAGCAGAGCAAGAAGAATAAAAGTCACTCCTCCACTAAGATCTCAAGGACCTCCAATCCTCAGGGCACAAGAAAACGCAACTCTGTTCCTTGCCATTGTCACACTTTCTCATCTCCACCTAAATGGTGCTTTTCACTCTGTGTATATTATGAAATATTTCACCATCAAACAACTTTCTTTAAACCAGAGTTTTCTCCCACATTTTGAAGCAGTGAAAAGTAAGGGCACACCTCCACAGGGTCACCTGTCGTTTAGAGAAACACTTCAATCCTCTCTCAGTACTGCTAGCACTGCAGATTGCTCTACTGTGCAGAGAAGATTTGTTGGGTCACAGGCTTGCCAGAGCAGTCCAAATTGTTGTCAAAGTCCTCCCTCTTAAGGTAAACAACTCTCTTAGTGCCTGGATTGACACTGTATTTAGCAAAGAGTGAAAGAGCAAACCACATCCCATCCTTATAGTCCCCCTCAAGAGCATTCCTTACTTCATTACCAGCCACTTTGCAGGGCTCCTTCAGGCAGCAGGAGCTCAGTGCTCACTGCCCGATCCCACAGGCACAATTTTCCTGGCACTGCTTGTTCGTAAATTCCCCGACTAGGGATGCATTTTCACTGGAGCAAGCAGCACATTCAAAAGAAGTCAGTTTTCTTTTGCTAGTTAAATCTCTCCAACTGGAATGATTTCTTAAACTTGGAATAGAGTGTGATTTATGTGGCAGTGCAATTTTAGCAGTTTAGCTTCAAATTATCTTAGGAAACCTACATATACCACCAATAACCATGTATATTAGCTGCTGCTTACATTGGTACAAACTAAACCCAAATAAATCCTATTAAAGCTACTGCAAGAGTTTCTAAGTGAGTGTTTACATCAGCTAAGATTTTTAAACAAATGCAAAAATATAAACAATTTAAACCAGTAGCATTCATGTTTACACAAAGCACTTAAACATGTAAAGCAGATATCTGTAGCGTATTGTCAACCAAAAAAATTAAAATATCAAAAATATTTCTGTGTTTTACTTTTGTTCAGGTTCCACCATGTCACCAGAACACTGCCTGCTGAGCAACGAGGAAGACGGGGGGGGAAAAATAATTACAAAACAAGCAGGGTGATTCCAGCTTTCCTAGAATATGCTAGCAGCCATCTTTTCTCTTGTACTGGACTGAAAATAATTTTCAACACTTATTTCAATGGACATTCCACAAAATTCTGTAGACCCTGGAAGAAACCAGAAAACCAGTCTTGATTCCCTCAAGCAGTTCAAAAAGCAGATAGCATTTTTTATAGTGTACAATATATAATGATCACATTCATGATAAATAAGCTATTGAATTTTCCTTACAGAACAAAGAGAAACTACTTAATGTGATATGAGGTTTTAAATTTTACTATGCATGTTATCATGCTTTCAAATCAGTGTTTTTTCCAAAAACAGAGAAAAGTAAATTGGCCGAATTCTAATAAGGATTATTTGTGGTATGGGTCTGGTATTAAAGAACTACAACTACACTTGCAGTGCTTTTACTGGATCAGATCTTGACTTTTGTTGGCCAATGACTCAGCACTGTGAAGCAGTGATCCAGCTTCCCAGGGGAATACAATCTGACAACCTGCAATTTTCACAGAATCACAGAATCACAAAATGGGGTTGAAAGGGACCTCTGGAGATCATCTAGTCCAACCCCCCTGCCAAAGCAGGTCCACAAGAGCAGGTTGCACAGGAATACATCCAGGTGGGTTTTGAATGTCTCCAGAGATGGAGACTCCATCACCTCTCTGGGCAGCCTGTTCCAGTACTCTGCCACGCTCAAAGTGAAGAAGTTCTTCCTCATGTTTAGATGGAACTTCTTATGTTCCAGTTTGTGCCCATTTCCTCTTGTCCTGTCACTGGGCACCACAGAAAAAAGACCGGCCCTGTCTTCCTGACACCCACCCTTTAAGTATTTATATGTGTTGATCAGATCCCCCCTCAGTCTTCTCTTCTCAAGACTAAAAAGACCCAAGTCCCTCAGCCTTTCCTCATAAGGGAGATGCTCCATGCTCCTAACCATCTTTGTAGCCCTCTGCTGTACCCTCTCCAGAAGTTGCCTGTCCTTCTTGAACTGGGGAGCCCAGAACTGGACACAGAACTCCAGATGGGGCCTCACCATGGCAGAGTAGAGGGGCAGGATGACCTCCCTCCACCTGCTGGCCATAGTCTTTTTGATGCACCCCAGGATGCCATTGGCCTTCTTGGCCACAAGGGCACATTGCTGGCTCATGGTCATCCTGTTGTCTACCAGTAGGTCATCATCGACCCAGTCCTGATGCATGGGGTTATTCCTCCCTGGATGCAGCACCCTACACTTGCTCTTGTTGAATTTCATTAGATTCCTCTCTGTCCAACTCTCCAGCCTGTCCAGGTCTCACTGTATGGCGGCACAGCCTTCTGGTGTGTCAGCTATCCCTTCCAGTTTTGTGTCATCAGCAAACTTGCTGAGGGTACATTCCATCCCTTCATCCAGGTCATTGATGAATATATTGAAGAGGATAGGACCCAGTACTGACCCCTGGGGAACATCACTTGTTACAGACCTCCAACTAGATTCTGTGCCACTAATCATGACCCTCTGACCTCTGTCTTTCAGCCAGTTTTCAATCCACCTCACTGTCCATTCATCTAACCCACACTTCCTAAGCTTAGCTATGAGCATGGCTTTCCTATAAACAAAATGAAACTGCTTCTATGAACATTTAAGAAAATGGTTTCATTGAAATCTTAGAGTTGTGGGGGTTGTCTCACCTGTCAATGTCTGGCACAATAAGACAGAAAGGAGAGAGGTTCTTTTAAGATCATGTCTGTGGGTTTTCTCGGGCAAAAGGTAGGAATGGCTTTTGTGAAAACCACATTTTCTAAGCATTGCTTAAGTGAAACTGTCAAGCTGAGTCTCTGGCTTGGCACTGCCATTTTTTAAAAGTAAAAAATTGGCATGAACATTTTGCTGGCTGAACTTTATAAAAAGGGTTATTTACCTTAAAAACAACTAAAGGTTACCTCTATACAGACTCAATCTCTACAAATACATGATACAAAATACAAAAACTTTGTTCTGAAGGCAATTGTGCTGCTTTTATGCTTACTGCTGAGTGTGTATCTAAGTGTTTGCAGCATATAAACATTTATCAGTAGAGAAAGATATACATTTGAGAATACTTCTCATGAATCCTATAGATCTACTTAAGTTATTATTTGGAAAAGGCATTATACTGCTAATTTTATTATACTCTTTCTCCTAATTACAGTTCCAGACATACTGTCCTTATTAGAATAGCAGCAAGTGGAAGCACTATTAAGACATGTAATTTTTGGAATGTCGCTTAGGTAACAAGAAGGCTAAACAATCCTCTACAGTTTTGGTAACTTGCTATTCAGTTGCCTCTTAAGGGAAAAAGAACCATAGTTTATCCTTTCACACCCCCAAATACGCAAGCTTCATAATTCAAAGACTTTCTAACAATTTGGATTTCCAGTTCCCTGACGTTTAGTGGCATGTGACATGACAGGTACCTTTTCTTTTGCACTATCTCCAGTATTTTGGGGACGAGACAACAATGGGGAGAAGAATGTTTTTATTCTGTTTAGTCACGTGAGTGCTAACTGTCAAGATGATGAAAACTGTCAAGATTACTTCAAGCCCATTGCCTCATTACACCTGAATCCCACCTTGTGGGAAAGATATCCTCATGGAAGAAGAGAAAGTGTGTTTCCTTCCTCTCTGTGCTGCCCTGAGACACCTCATCACCAAAATGACAGACAGTCCCAAGACTGCTGCGGAGCAGTGGGTCTCTATTTTGTCTGCTAACCAGACTGACCAGCACCAAAGCAATGACCAACACCAATGTGCTGGGATGTGAGAGATAACAGGTGCAAAAAGGATAGAGGGATAAAATACCCCTCCAAAGGTACTCAGAGTTGAAGAAGAGCTAATTGATTTAGCTATGGCCACTCTGCAACAGCACACTCTGCACCCTTCCAAGCTGAGCTCAGTATCAGCAGTTGTAGAGGGAGAGAGGAGGAAAAATTATGCATTAATTCCAAATATCCTTATCCTGTAAGGGTGTAAACTACTTCCCCCCCCTTTTTTTTTTTAGTCCTCTTGTAGGGTTAGCCAGCTGTCTTAGCTGGCCATAGTGAAAACAACATTTCAGAAAATGTCCTAATACACAATATTTTTATGGCCACAAAGACCAGAAAGTATTGTTTCAGCATGCCTGGAAGTTGTGAATAACATATGAAATGATGGTACAGGTCAATATTTCTTGGAAGAGATTTGGGCAATTTGAAGTTCAGGTTTCCCCATGCTTGCAGAAACTAAAGATTATACATGCCCTTTGTGCTTTTCAGTAGTATTCTGCTCCTTCAGAAAACTCACATTTTGAATTAATGACTAGTAGCTGTATAAAGGAAACAGAATTTGGACTTAAAATACTTGCAAGTTCTGCAAAATGATTTTGTGAGTTTTAAAGTTTAACATTGTTCAGTATTAAAATTTAGTGTTAGCTGAAAGTTAGCATTTTTGCCTACATTTTGCCTACAGTTGCAATTGTCATAGACTCTTATCACCATTTTGGATTAAGCTAAAATGCTGACTGCAGAACATTATTTGTTCTTTTCTAGAAGAAAATGAAGGAGCTTGCAATCTTCTGGGAAGCTCTTCACTGCTGATGATACACTACATAAACTTACATAAAACAAAACCAGGATTGGAGATAACAAAGCACTTTCCAAACACATATCACTAGCTGGCCATTACCATCCTTGATCTCTTCACTAGGAAACAAGCAGAAGTTAACTGCATCAATTGTGCAGTATGTATCTTCTGAAATAATGTAACTTGAGTCTGAAATGAAGTATCCCACATAATTTCCCACATATCGCACATACTTTAACACATGGCTACTCTTGAAATGTTATTTTTCATTAAACCACTTGTTTTTGCCTTTGAGTAGCATGTAGTAGGTAGATTTTTAGCATACTGAATAATCCAAATTCCCTGTAGTAAGGGTAGTAAATTTTGTTTTACTGCTTCCATAAGTGTTTACTAATTCAAAATACCAATACTAATTTATATAACATGGAAAGTATAGTTTGCCTACACTTATTTTGGCTATACTTACAAGCAATTATGCAGGAAATCCAAGTGCTGCAAATCCAGCATGGAGAGTTGCTCCATTAACTTACATTATTAGGAAATGCACAGAAAAATGACCAAAAAAAAAGTGTTAATAGGTGCTAATAAATATTAAGAAATCAGCAGAAACACAATATAAGTGTTAGACCTGAGGGGGTAAGTTGCAGAAGTATTACCAAAAGATTTAAACTTTCTAGGAACTTGTTTAGTATTTGAAATTACTCAGCAATTTAGAAACTACTTCTATGAATTGGTCAAATGAATCATGCTGAAATTTTTGATACTCCAAGGAGAAAATGAGGACCTAGGAAGACTGAAAAAACCTCTTTTGGTTCATCCAAGAAGGAAAGAAAGTAAGTTATGGGACAGAAATTCTTTTTAAACAACTGAAAAATGCAGTTTAGTTTGTTTACAAAAATGGCGAGCTTTCACACATGGTTGTGAAAGAACATTTTGAACTTGTTCCTTTTGGAAACCTAATATGCCACGTTGATCCCAAAAAAAGTGGAAGGAGAATGAAGCTGTATTTAAGACCCAGTAGAATCTGGAAGATTTGTAAACAAATGACATGGACATGAAAGTGCGCCTGCACTTAGGCTAGTCACAGTTTCCAAACAATTTAAGGAAACGTTACCATGTGAACTCAGTACAATAATCCAAAAGTTTCTATCCTGTAATTTTCAATTTTCAACAAACTGAAATGAAAGAGGGATGCAGACGTTTTTTTCCAGTTTGACTATCCCAAGCCAAGAATTTAAGTAACTCTGAGTTTTCAGATGCGACAAAACCCAATCTTTTTACTAAAGTCACTAGGAAGATCAGTTTTCTGCTGAGATTCACCAATTAAGGCTACACTAAGCAGCTCTGCAGCTGGAATTAATGAATACCTCTTTCTCAGGTCCCAAAGAAAATTGATTATGTTCACTGTAAAAGGTAGTTTTTTTAGTTGCACTCTTACATTTAAAACAAAATATGAAGTCTTGGTGCTAATGAATTCAGTGGAAAAGTTCTATTGATTTTAAATCAGAGCAAAATTTTGGACGAATAAGTAAACACAAAGGGGTTTTGTTGTTGTTGTTGTTGTTGTTGTTTTTAATCTATTCACCTGTCATCTTAACTCTTAAATTTGCATTCATTTGATCTTTTATACAATATTTCAGAAGAAGTTAACATACTATGATTACTGTCACAATTTTTATTGCCTTGTGAGTTTTGTTCCTTCCATTTACTTTTGAACCAGTGAGCATAAAATAATATCATCTTTTCTGTATACCCAGAGAAAGCGGAATAAGGGAATGATTAAGGTTATTTTTGTAAATCTTAGCTTCTTTTCTAAAACCACAGTACATAATTTAGAAAATCTTGCATGAACACTGTATTCTCAACTTATGGAAAATGGTTTGGTTTTTATTGCTTTCTGTGTTAGGTTATTTTTTGTATTATTTATATTATTTTAAAGCATGGTGTGAAAGTGACAAAAACCCCACATAATCTACCCTAGAGTTATTTAGCCTTAAACAATGGTAAGAAACATTGAAGAGGTGTATAACTATGACATACTGTTTTCAACCTGTTTTCAACTTGGACAGTGTTTTTCTGTATTCACCTTTCTCTTATGGTTTGCCTGTGCTAAAAAAAAATACCAAGTTTTCGTTCTGTTATTTTTATGTGAAAAGTGAAAAGCCTTTTCTGGTAAAAATTGTGTGATTTGCCTTAAATGTGCAAGTTTAGCTTTTTCTTTTTTTTTTGGAAATGACAGGATCTGGTATTCAGCTTTCTTAAGGTTCTTCAAGGGAAAATTGTCTGCATGATATGAAATGTAACATGTTTCTACACATTCATTCCTGAAAAGATTATTACAGAAATTTTAACCATTCTTAAAAGCATATTAAACAATAAATGGTGAGCATAACCAGGAAGTGAAGGTATTGTGAAACTTATTCATGTAAATGTTTATATGTATTCATTTACTTCTTACTTTTGCTAGGAAACTGGAGGAAGTCTTACAGAGTGTGTAATATTTTAGAAGACAGAAAAAAGAGAGAACATGCTAGTGGAAAGGAGAATGAGGTTCAGTAGAAGTAAACAGGGCTTTTTCTGGGAAATAATGGGTATTAATAACAGTGATAGTGCAGTAAGGAAAAGCACAGGTCACATAGCTTCAATGCTGTAGCTTTTGCTGTGAAAGAACTTGATGTTACTTTATTAACGTGAGTATTTAAGTTTGTGGACTGCTTAGCTGTCTTATACCTCTTTTGCTGTCAAGGTTAGAACTGGCTGTTTTTCTTTTATCATACCAGCTATTTCTACATTAATATAGTATAACAAAAAGCAAAAGCCCATGATCAGTTCTATTTTTTTCTGTGCGAAACAGTACCTTGAGGATTGAAATGGTAGAATTCACTTCAGTAGAGCCTGTGGCTTACCCAAGGCTGATGGGGCAGGCAGGGCTACCTTGCACTGGCAGGATCCCCACAGCGGTGCAAAAAAACTGTGGAATGGACGTGTGGGGGAGGAGGCAGACCGGAGGAATCACCACTATTTGGCTCAACCTGCAGTTAAACTGGTTTGAGCACAAAGTGAAACTGCGGTGTTATATAGCTGTCATTACCACAGTATCTCAAAATTTCAATTGCTTGAAGTGTTAATTTTCTCAGTGCTCCCATGGGGTGGGGAGGGGTTATTTCTGTTTCATCAGAGGAGAACTAGGGCACAGAGTACTATGTTTTCGTAACTGTCAGCACAGCTCATAAGAGCCTAATAAAGTACACTGCAGCCAAGAAGGAGGTTGCTGGTAAAGCGACATCTGCAAGCACTCTCCATTGCAAATGCAGCCTTTACTGACATAGAACATAACAGCTCCCAAAACTAAATAATACACAGCAGCTTAATGTTTTGCTTTGTTTTTTTTTTTTTTTTTTTTTTTTTGCATCACTGTGCTTAGATTAGGGTCTCTGCTAATATAAAAACAATAGTTGAAAAAATACACAAATCCTAACCAATGTGAATGTGTGGTTTCACAGTCACCTGGAGCAGATTTAGACCCTACCTTTTTTATGAATCATAATCCCATCCTTCCCCATATATTTTGTGTACATATCCCCATCACCTCCTTTGTGTCGCACTGAGTCATCCCAGACCTTGAGTAGACTAGCTCATTTCATAGGTCTGTTTTAGAAGTACTCATTTTGTTTGTCCTCAGGTTTAGCTCTTGCCTGGACCACGTTGTGGCAGAAAGAAGGCAGCAATGGTGGTGAATAGGTAGGGATGCTGGGAAAGAAGCAGAAGCAGCACAATCTTAGGTAATTCAGAAGCAGCATGATCTTAGGTAATCTTAAACTATCTTATAACATTACTGTTATTTTACCGGCATAAAATGTTTGGGTTAGCCAAACGTCATCCTTCTGAATACAGCGACTGACAAGTCTAATGGATACACTTTGACCTTTCCTCCAGAGAAATAAAATACCTTGTCCAAGGTCCAACAGGATGCCTGTCGAAGAGCTACAAACAGAACAGAAATCTTTTGCACTTGAAATTTTGAGACATAATCTGCAGAAGGTTTAAACTTCTTCTGCGATATGTAAAATATTTATCACCCCCTATTTAAGTGTCTCACAACATTTTGATAATTTTTTTTAGAGTGTTCATCTATAAACAAAGATATTTGTTATAAATAATACAGAAGGGGAAGTCCAGCGGCACTTCTCCAACAGGCTGCTTACTGAAAGCACTCTGTTGATAACTTTTGGGTTTATTGGCACACTGGCCTAATTTTGATACAGAACATTTTTTTTATTTTATTTTTTTTTTAATTGTTAGAAAGTTGAATGACAGACAGGAAACTCATTCAGCTACTGTGTACCGTAGGATGTATTCCTCACATGAAGTAATGAATCACTTGGGGGAAGAACAGCTGCATGACTCTTCTAGCATAATAAACCAAGGGTTCATCAGTTCCAGGTGCAACACTTTACAGTGTTAATATGCAATAGAACAGAGAGTTGATTTTGGTCAAGGACTCTCTGAATTGCCTAGGAGAAGAATAAGTAGCAACAGAATTGAAAATTTATTTTTGAAACCAGCTCACCAAGGAAGCCTAGATTGCTCTGTATATTACATGGCTTCCCAGACAGAAAAGGAATGTTCTATGTGTAATCACCTACTTTACTAAAAATGTACCATGGCCTTTCTTTTAATCTTGTGCTCAGTGAGTACGGAGCTAAAATATTTTCCATCTGCTCCTATTTTCCTCGGATAATATCACTGAAGTTCCACAGATGGAGGCACAGGCATCAGGCAAAAGTTACTTGAGCAATATGATAAAACCAACTCTATACCAACAAGTTTGAAGAGAAAACAATGGTAGAACAACAACGACTATTATTTTATAGCTTCTTAGTTCAGATGCTGGCAGTCACTGCAAGATATCATTATACGTGTTTTCCATCAATACATTTTAGAGTTTGTTTTTTTTTTTCTCCCTAAATTTGGTTTCCTTGAAGGTAATTATAATATACAGTAAACACACTGGGGTAGAAGGCAGTGAACTTGCTATGAGAAGACATACAGCATCCATGTGATCATATGAACAATTTACCTTCACTGTTCTTACAACATGAAATATCAAAGAAGGTAAACAATGAATCACTGCTTAAAAACAAATACTGCCAGCGGTAACTGCTAAGAGCTGCAGGTCAGGCAACCAGTGTCTGAGTCTCTTGGGAGCAATCAAAGCTGGATTTTAAAATAAAACAGCATTTAAAACATGCTCAGTGATCCTTAATTGGATCTGCAGTTGTTCACCTCCAGGCATGCTAGAAGGATGGCAATGGTTTTTGGATTCTCACATAATTCCACTAACCACACATAGACTTTCTCTCCTACTATGATTTTACATCTGGAAGAAGACATGGCTGTGCAGGCAGAAGCCAGCATGTTTACTTCATATGGGTGAAGTACGGGTTCAGAAACTACTCTTGTTGAGTGTATTCCTCAGTGGCCCTTCCTTTTCTGATGTGTGGTGTAAAAGAAGAAACATTTTAAAAACTTTAAGAGTTCAACAGAACAGGAAGCTTTTCTTCTTATTGCTACTGCTATTCTTGGCTCCCATGGTTGCAGAAAAGAGCTTTGGATATCTTTCAGATTAAGACTTAAAACTTCAGTTTCTGGGACAAAAATAGATAAGGTATTTTAATGCTCTATGTGTAATTCCATGTCACAAATGCTCCTGCTGGAAGTTTATGGCACTGGAAAAAGTGAGAAGCAATCTACTGTGTATGAGGTGGTCACAACTTTATGACTTCCAAATGATAATGCCACCTGCTAATTTGAATAGATGGCTGTGAATCTGATGGATCATATGCAGTACCAGATGGCACCTCATGCTAGACAGCACCTAGATCATACGGAAAGTTGGGATAACAGCTTGAGAGGAGAGGAAGCAGCACCAGTGGTGAAGCTGCAGGTTGCTGTCCTTGTCGGAGCATCCTGCAAAGCTGGAAGAGGTTGGCTGCCTCTCTGGAGTAGCCGACACTGTTTGTCCACAAGGAGCTTCTCCCTGAAAAACCCTTTCTTTCCCCTTTTTCTTTTTTTTTTTTTTTTTCTTCTCTGGCAGACAGTAGGAAGACACTGACCAGTCCCGTCTCTGACTCGCCAGCAAATCCCAGAAAGCAGTCTAGCATTGCGGGCAGTCAGGCCTCCCCAGTAACAGTCCAGGCTGGGCTGTGATGGTGTGTGGGGGCTGTGGTGTGGGTTCATGCCTGGGGGAGTCTCCTTCTCTGCTCTCTCCGAAGGATCCCAACCCTAGGCACTCTCCAGTCAGGAGCAAGGCTGGAGTCAGAGTGCTGCAGACCAGCCCTGGAAGGACTTGTACCATTGCAGGGTACCCTTTCAAAAAAACCAAAACACTTTTTTGGTGATATTTTTAAGGCCTGATGATTGTCATTTTTCCCTGCTTCCCTCCCCTCATAGTACCCTACACTAAATGTGAATTAACACTGTGCAACTATACCCTTCTGTCCCTCCATGCTTTGTATGTCTGCTTTGGTGTGACTGATTGGTAAAGAAAGTGGGTAAACAAGCTACCTGTCAGCTGAAATTTCCCTTTCATCAAGGATATTCCCAGCTGGACAGATGCTGCCAGAGGCTGACTGTTTTATGCTGCCTAAGCAAAGTAATGGAACAAATTCAGTGGAAAGGATATTGCCCTACACATTTGCTATTTAAATAGCTTTCAAAATTAAAAACAGTCTCTTAATTATTTTTAAAGTATTCAATGAATATAAAGTAATGGAAAAAATAATTTCATGTTATTAGGGGACTTCAATGAGTGTCAGGGATAGTGGGCATATAGTAAGTTCACTTGACAAAGAATAGTCAAAGACAACACAAATAATAAAATATGGTACCTGCAATTCTCAAACTTCACTCTAAGACATAGTTTTTATAAACAATAATACTATTTAAATAAAATATTGTCTTTTTTAAGTTCAATATATAGAATAAAAGTTGGTATTGGTAGAGACTTAATTTTATAGTCAAAAAAAAAAAAGAAGATAGGACAAGACTGTATATAATGCTATACCATTATGGGAATATCTGATGTTCAGAATATTAAGAGTGAAGGCATTTTTATGGTTATCTTTTTACATATATTTTATGTCCCACTTTTATACCCATTTAAAAAAAAAAGTCATTGGATCAGCTATCCTGATTATAACTGATAAAGTCCACATCTGTCTCTTTCCTTTTTATTATTTTATTATATATTCATACAATTAATTGGTCAGCAAGTTTACAATGACTGACATGCACCTGAAAGACAACATTCCAAAGCACATAATCTCAAAATTCTCCGTATCTGGTAATCACTTTTTATTACTGTTTTTTTTTTTTTTTTCTCAAAGTGGTAGCAATTCGGCCTTACCCTCCATAACTTCTTTGCAAGCACATTGATGCAAAACCTTGAACTTCAATTTATCTAGTATGTCCTGAAATTAGTAAATATCTGTTTTGCAGTAGCCTAAGCAATGGTATCGCTTCCAGTGCATAGAAGATACAATTCAACCTAAAAGGGTCTATAAGAAACTTTACCAGAAAAACCAAAGGAAGTCATGCATGAGTTCAACAACATTTAGAAAAAGAGTTGGAGAGGAAAACGTGGAACTATAACCTAAATGTTTAGATTAAAGAGAAAATATTGATTCTAACTTCTGACCTAAACCATTTTCCTCTGAAAGGCTATGCACGAGGAAAGGGACACTACAAGAAAGAGATACATTAAGAATACCAAGAGGAAGGCATATGTGGGAAAAGGGTTCATACCAGGATATTGAAAGTTGTATAATCAAAGGAAAACTCCAGTACATCTATTTTGGCAGGGATCACTTCTTCACTTGTTGCACAGGGAGGACTTTCCTCAGTACCTCTCCCCACCCAGACCCGCTGCCCAGGAAAGTCTCTGGCCAACACAGGCTCCCCTCCTGCAAAGGAAAGAAAGGAAAGAAAGGAAAGAAAGGAAAGAAAGGAAAGAAAGGAAAGAAAGGAAAGAAAGAAAGGAAAGGGGCAAGTGGAAGGCAAAGGGACAATAGGGCACAGAGGCAACATGTCACCACACTTCATGTCCCTACTCTGTTTCCAGCCAAACAGCTGGGGATGGGGTGCAATGGTTGGTTTTGGCACACTGCACTGCCTGCCCCTGGCACATGCCCACACTGACTACTGCTGTGTCTCCTGGCCACTCCTGTGGCCGTGGCCATGTTCCATCAGCGCTGCCCTCCTCCCCACTGCCTGCCCATCGGCAAGCGGCATTAGCTCATTGCTGGCACAGTGACCTCCAGCAGCCCTGAGCCAAGTCTGCAGCAGTGTCATTAAACAGGCAAGCACAGCCTAGTGCCATGGGTGCGTCATTAGCACAAGCTAAATACCAGGACTAATGTGAGTGCAAGACTTCCTGGTGTGACACAGGCACTGTTGCCCACAGCAGCCCTTTCTCCAACACTGACAGTAAACAGAACAGGTTTCCTTACAAAGCCATCTTGGGTGCCACCCACAGCTATCTCCTGCCTTCATAGCCCACTTTGAACCTCAAACAACACCGTGTGCACTCTGCTTTCACAGGTAATTTCATTCACAAAAAGCGTGAGTTGTACTCCACTAAATAAAATTTGGAAGGAAATAGGAACTATGCCTCTCATGGCCTACATTGCTTAGTCGTTAATTCATTGCTTAGCTTGTTTTTGCATGCTTCTTTTAGCTTTCTCACCCCTCAAACTTAGCTTAGTTCAGTTTATTTCTTACTTCATCGATTCTTTAGTTAACATAACTTCACTTTGCAGATATTTCCTAGCACAATGAGGCATAAGAAGTGGTTCACTGCAATCAAATATGATTACCCACAGCAGTCAGGATGGTAGGTCCTGAAAATGTGTGTTTGCTTGTTTTTTAAGGGATTGAATTTAAGACCCATAGAGTAGCCCAGATTGAAAGTGACCTTAAAATATATCTGGTCCAACTTTTTGTGCTAAAGGGAGCCTAGATGAAATCCCCATCCCTGGGGACGTTATTCCAGTGAATGATTGAACCTACTGTAAAAAAAATCTTTTCTATATCGAGATGGAACCTCTCCTGGTGCAACCAGAAAAGGAAGGTTGAAGAAAACTTACCCCCCCTGATGAGCAACAATGGGGAAATTGTATCAATGGACGAGGAGAAGGTGAAAGTTCTCAACAACTTTTTTTTGTCTCGGTCTTCACTGGCAACCCCTTTCCTCCTGGTTCCCATGTTGATGGCCCATAAGTTTGTGACCAAGGTGACAAAGTCCCTCCCACTGTAAGTGAAGACATAGTACGTGATCAACTGAGGAACCTGAATATATACAAGTCCATGGGACCTGATGAAATACACCTCAGAGTCCTGAAGGAAGTGGCTGATGTAGTTGCCAAGCCACTTTCCATATTTGAAAAGTCGTGGCAGTCAGGTGAAGTCCCTGTGGACTAGAAGAAAGGAAACATCACATCCATTTTTAAAAAGGGTAGAAAGGAGGACCCTGGGAACTACTGACCTGTCAGCCTCACCTCCGTGCCTGAGAAGATCATGGAACAGATCCTTCTTGATGCCATGCTTGGGCACATGGAGGACATGGAGATGATTCAAGATAGCCAGCATGTCTTTACTAGGGGCAGGTCCTGCCTGACTAACCTAGTGACTTTCTATGATAGAGTGACTAGGTCAGTAGACAAGGAACGACCTATGGATGTGATCTATCTGGGCTTCAGTAAGGCCTTTGACACGGTCCCTCACAACATTCTGCTTGCCAAACTGGAGGAATACGGATTTGATGGGTGGACTGTTCAGTGGATAAGAAATGGATGGATGGTCTCATCCAGAGGGTGATACTCAACGGCTTGAAGTCCAGATGGAGAGCAGTGACATGTGGTGTCCCTCAAGGGTCCGTGCTGGGACCGGTACTGTTTAACATTTTTATCAATGACATAGACACAGGGATGGAGAGCACCATCAGCAAGTTTGTGGATGACACCAAGCTGTGTGGTGTTGCCAATACACCAGAGGGATGGGATGTCATTCAGATGGACCTGGACAGGCAGGAGAGGTGGGCCCAGGTGAACCTCATGAGGTTTAACAAAAGTAAGTGCAGGGTTCTGCACCTGGGCCGGAACAATCCTCAGTATCAATACAGACTAGGGGATGAGGTATTAGAAAGCAGCCCTGAGGAAAGGGACTTGGGGGTGCTGATGAATGAGAAGCTGGACATGAGCAATGTCCAGTGTGCACTTGCAGCTCAGAAAGCCAATCACATCCTGGGATGCATCAAAAGAAGGGTTGCCAGCAGATCCAGAGAGGTGATTCTGCCACTTTGCTCTGGTGAGACCTCACCTGGAGTACAGTGTGCAGGTCTGGAGGTCTCAATATAGGAAGGACATGGACCTGATGGATCAGGTCCAGAGGAAGGCCACTAAAATGATCAGGGGGTTGGAGCACTTCTGCTACGAGGACAGGCTGAGGGAGCTGGGGTTGTTCAGCCTGGAGAAGAGGAGACTCCGGGGAGACCTAATATTGGCCTTCCAGCACCTGAGGGGGGCCTACAGGAAGGCTGGGGAGATTCTGTTTGCAGAAGCCTGCAGTGACAGGACAAGGGGCAATGGCTTTAAGTTGGTAAAGGGCACATTTAGATTGGATATTAGGAAAAAGTTCTTTATTATGAGGGTGGTGGAACATGGAACAGGTTGCCCAGGGAGATGGTTGAGGCCCCTTCCCTGGAGACATTCAAGGTGAGGCTTGACGGGGCCCTGGGCAACCTGGTCTAGTTGGGGGTATCCCTGCTGACTGAGGGGAGGTTGGACCAGATGACCTTTGGAGGTCCCTTCCGGCCTGGACCATTCTATGATTCTATGATTCTAAGTTGTACCCATTGCCCTTTGTATTTACATGTGGCGCCTTTTGAAGAGAGAGCCTCCGTTCTCTTTGAAGATACCCTTTAAATACTGGAATACTGTGATAAAGTCTCCCCCAAGGCTTCTTTTCTATGATGTGAGAAGACCTAACTCCTTCAGTCTTTCTTCATAGGGCGGGTTCCCCAGATCATCTTTGTGGCCCTCCTGTGGACGCTGTCCATTGTGTGACCATCTTGGTTGAATTGTGAGAACCAGAACTGGACACAGTACTCCAGGTGTGGCCTGACAAGTGCTGAGTGGAGTGGGATGATCATGTCTCTATCTCTGCTAGGAGTGCCCCTGCAGATGCAGCTCAGGATCCGATTTGTCTTCATTGGTTCAGTGCTGCACTGCTGACACACTTTCACCTTGTTGGCCACCAAGACCCTTAGATGCCTGTCAGCAAGGCTGCTCCCCAGCCACATCAGATCCTAGTCTGTACTGGGATCTTTGGTTATGTCATCCCAGGTGCAGCACTTGTCTTTTTGAACTTCATACAGTTCTTGCTAGCCAACTCTTCCAGTCTGTCCAGATCTCTACGTAATAGGAGGCTTTGCACTGAGAATAGACAGGCTGCTCCCAATTCCAGTACTAGAAACAGGGAGTTGAGCTGGCACCCAGTTTGCAGGGTAGCATGGCTTTTCAGAGTAGCTCTTGTTTTACATTGTGGTTAAATAGGCAGATGAACGGTTTGCGTCCTCCCTCGATGAACCCCTCTGGCGTGTGGTATGTTTACAGCCTCAGTCCACATAATGGAAAAGAGATTAATTTATCAAGCAAAAGACCACAGTGTAAATCAATGCCTGTATTATTTCAATCACTTTCACAGTCTGGGGGCTAAAAAGTGAGGGTCTTAAACTACTATGCTTCATGAATCTCTCTCTGACAGTAGATGTTTTGCAGGAAAGTTAAGGGTTAAGCCATCTCGATGCTGTATTTTCTGAACTATAAACAATATCATCTAAAAGAATGGAGATCTGACATACCTACTGTAAATAAAATAATTCAGTCACACCATTGCCCATCTTAAAACTTCTCTGCTCCTTCCAAATCATAGCAGGATCCAAAAAGAAACAAGTTTCAGACTCTGTAAAATGAAATTCATAGCCTGTTTAATGGCATATAAAACTTATCAGATTTACGCTTTAAGTCAGAGTCTAGAAGGAATAATGAATCTACGGTGAGACATGCCGTCCTCAGAAATACTAAGATTTTTACTTGTCCTAAAAACTGGCAGGGTGTCATCTCATTTTTCCATTCTGGTAGAAGCAGATAGAGGATTAAAACAAGGAGGAAAACAATCTTAAGTAAAACAGATATGACTCAGGGCTTAAACCAGAGACAGATCAGTTTTCTTGTGACACCATGCTGGAAAGGCTGGTAAATAGAAGCATGTTAAACCACGGTTTAGTGCATGAACTTTGGGCTTGCAAAAACTGACAGTCTGCAAAAATTTCTATCTTAGCCTAGTTTCTTCCTCAGAATGTCAATTATACTATGCTTACCTTTTTTAGGCCTATGAAACCAAACAAATAGCTTTTATAGGGCATCAAGGTAATCAATAACCTTCATCACCAGTTTAAGTACATGCACCCCTTCCACCCCAACTGGGAAGGCTAAACTCTTCCCAGTCAAAAGCTTTGCAAGCACTGACAACCTGTTTACTGTTCAAGTCAGTTCAGATGCAACGCTAAATTTTCGGATTAAATGTGGCCATTATAGAGGTTGCTGTGGCAACAGCTATGCTTTAAAACTGAAATGCTAGTTCCATTACAGCCTCCCTTTTCATTTTCTGGTTGTAGCCAGTAACCATTTAATCAGGCTGAATGTCTGGAATATGCCCAGATGACTGATTTAATTTTGGTAGTTTACATAGCATCCATTCAAGCGTCCCTGAATTCTGTGCTTTGTTTCGAATACAATGCAATATACCCCCGGTCTGTGCATACCAGCCCCACTTGTATTATATATTTTGATACAAGGTTTCATGTAGAGTCCAAAATTTTAAGCTTAGCTTGTTTTATAGATCTCAGTTCAAACAGAAAGCCTGAAAAAACTGAAAAAGAAACACAACCGAACAGTTCTGAACCGATTTTTCTTCTGACTGTAGTGTCCTGGCTGTTTCAGATGTGTCTGAGAAAACCAAATAGGTAGCTACTGCTTGCATTTCAAACCTTGATGATTACCTCTGCATCCCCTTTCAGGGCTTTTGCTGCTTGAAAATCTCTTTGTATTATTGGCACTCATACCATTACTGGTTCTCCTTTCCCTCCCAAATCAGTTACACACAAACAACTTTCTTGGGTTTCCAGCTGCTAAGTCAAGCAGTTTGTCTAGGGTAACAAACTGGGAAATGAGACATTTAGTAGAGTTTAGTGGCATTTACAACCAGCAAAAACTTGATGATGAAAATTGCAACGACTCCCCAAGACCTTCCAAGTAAAGGCTGGCACGGGGAATCCCCAACATGCCAGCAGGATTTGGTTATAACTAGTCTTGTGTACATTTAGCTGTTTCCATTCTTTCTTTCCTCTCCCCTTCCTCTTCCTTCCCTCTCCTTCAGAAATCTGTCAAACACCAAAGCTCGCTGGCTGCCAGGAAGGCATGGCTAGCTCAGGCCAGCAAGCCCCAACCATCACGGCCAGTTCTGCCACAGGCTGCTGAAGCTACTGGGAGCACTCACAGGGCCAACAAGCTAATGCAAAGATTTGTCACCTATTTAACAGCAAAGAGGCAGTGCGTCCACCACCCCAAGAGCCAAGCCAGCTGCAGATGTGAGCTCCTGAGACCGCTCTGGCAGTGCGCCTGCTGCCAATACTTGGGTTGTCAAGACCTGGGAAGAGGGAGTGCCAATGCCATTCCATACCGTGTCCCCCTGAACAATGTTAATGACATTAATTCTTTTTCAATAAGAGGAACATTAAGAAAAATAATCCCACCCACCCTAATTAATTTGCCAATCTTTGTATTAAATTATTAATCATACTCATGCCAAGTGCCTTTTATTTCAGATTGAATGTTATTTTTAAAATGCTCACATTCTGCTGATAAAAATATTCTTCAAGATGACTGGTTACAGAAAATCTATTAATAACTTCTTAATGAAGTGAGAGATTTTTAATATGTCTTAATCTAAGCTGTGCTAACATTTCAGTGTGAGAGGAATTAATTCAGAAACTTCAGATATGGTTTTCATTTAAACAAGATTAAGTGAGTGATCCAAGATTTGTGCATCAACATAGTTTTCTACCTAAAAAGGAATTTTACAATATCAGATTTCACAATAGTAGATTTCTATTTTATTGTTTATTTACCTTGAAGCAACACAAGCTATCCATTAAAAGGATATAGTCACATTTTTTGTCAGCAGCTTGTTCACAATGTTCTCACTCTTCCGTTTCCTTCCCCTGAACAATGCTCTAGACATAGCTGATACACAGCTATGGCATTCACAGGCATATTAAAGTTATTTACAAAATTGTTGGAGGCAGAGAAAGCCTGGAGTACATGTCCCAGAATATATTGCCTTTAGAAACTCTAGTTATAAAGTCATTTCCTCTAGTTTAATCAGAGCCCTGAAATGTTTCAAATGGCATTGCATAAACAAAGCAAAATATTAAACAACATCCTCCCTGTTTCCCTCAGCAAGTGAATAACTGTATTTCCCAAAGGAGAGAAGCTCCTTAGGACCTGAAAGAAAATGAAGTTAAAGGATTACAGTATGGCCTTGAAAGAATAACTGCAATCAGGGTATTGCCACATTTCATTTCAACTTCAATTAAAAACACCTTGAAAACTGAAAAAATAAGCTTTGTGGCTCACAGCTGAGTGCTTGCAGCCTAAAAGTACTGCTGCATCCCATTTTGACCTGTTCAATGGAAATATTATCACCACAGTCTGTTAATTCAGATATCTGATCCGTATTGTGAGAGGAAAAACAGTTTCCTTCTTCCTTGTAAGATGTTTTTATCAGATGGTAGAAGAAATGTCAAGGGAAGAAAAGAAAACTCTACAGATAAATAGAAAGAACCTTCCAAGAAAGCTCATGTGTAAAAATAGTTTCAGGAAACAGCAAAGTTACAGATTTCATCTCTGTCCTCTGGAGCCAGCCTGACACACGCACTCACATCAATGCAAACAAACAAACAAAAAAAAAGCAACAAAAATCTTTAGCTCTGATGAGATCCATCAGTTCAATTTTTATGCAACCAGTATGGCTCCAAAGCCATTTTCTCATTAAGGAAATCCTGAGTATGTTGCTTTTATATTCTGAGCATAATTCTCAACATGTGTCAAAACCAGAAGGGAAATGGTCACATGGTGCAGCATAGCTGATATTAATGCAGCCTCTTAGTGTTTATTTTATTTTCTTTCTGAGAAAGGGAAAATCCACCAAGAGATTGCAAGGAAAGTTGTAAAGGAAAACTATAATTTGCTGAACTTTTCTTGTAGTGTTTGTGAATGAATTTACAATGGTAAGGTTGGAAAATAAAGGCAAAATATAAAAACACAATTCCTTTTTTGTGATTCCCCGCATTTCTTGTCCATGGCAGAGATAACCTAATTTTTGATTATTAAAAGAAGATAAAGTGTACTGTTAGAGAGAAGGGTAAATAAATCAGTGTCAATAAAGAAAGGACCAGCATCAAGACCACTGATATCAGTGAAGTCAGTGAGCTTTTGTTCTCATCAAAAGTCAGTGAGGAAGTTGCATTACACACAGAAGATAAACAAGCTAGGATACAAGAGCAGAGCTTTCTGACCACATACCATTTTCACCCACAATTACTACTGCAATTGCTATTATTATTATGTCTTATGTCCTCAAAGCTGAGATGTATATTTACTCATATACATCCCATTTAAGGATGCATAAATGCAAGGTGAGTATGCACATATTACCTTACTAAACAGTGTTTTCTCTTTTGGGGGAATAGTAAACAGCCACCTTTCACAGTTATCCTTAAGGAAAAAAAAAATCAGATAAGACAATTATGCTTTTCTTTTAAGAAAAACTGTCAAGTCCTAATCCAAGATGACCTGGATGTGAAGGAGTATAGCAGATTTTACCATTTCATGTATAGAGTTCAATAGTATGAACCTTCTTACTGCCTGCCTTACAGCCAGCTGAAAGGACTCCATGGTAAAGATGTTCTGTAATGCTTGTGTGGTTTTATGACTGCCTTATACAGAAAGAGCAGACATGCAAGCTAAATACACCAGCTTTTTCAAAGGGAACAACTCTGAATGGCTTCTTGTGAACATGAGTAGGCACTCAAGAAACAGAAAGAGTAATCTGTGTTGCAGACTCCTGACTCAGACAGCCCTGGAGAGTTAAGTAAATGTTCAGTCATTTATATAATTTAATGAAAAATTATCTAGGATTCTACAGAGAAAAGCTCACCTCCTCCTCTCCATCTATTCATTCATGTCTATGGAGGCACTGGTGAGTCTCACAGCAATTCCCTACATCATGCAGGGCATCTCACAAAACTGTTTAGCCCGGCTACAGGCTAAATGTTTTCGCCTTCCTCTCTAGAGAGAAGATAATTAGTTTCAATATATTTGCACGCATACAAGGCCTTTTCTGTACTGTCATCTTCCCAAAAGCTTCTGCCCAGTGACAGCTGTATGCTACATGCTGTAGACTGCTTGCACATTCCCAAACAGGTAACAGAAAGCGTCACTAAGTAGTATTTACTAAGATAAGCCTTTGTTTATGGGTTTCAAGGAAACTTATTGTGTGTATGGAAAAGCTGTCTACCTCCTCACAGCTGTTTGCTGGGCTTGTAGCAGCAACATATTGGACAGATGTGAGCAGGGGTACCCCTCTTCCTAGTATTAATGATCTACTTCAGAAGTTACATGGTGGGTGACTCACTCAGCACTTAGATGTCACAGGTGGGATGCATCAGATTAAATGTAGAACTTTACAGCTAAGCTTTTAGGGCATGAGTCCAAAAGTAAATATCTGAAGTAAGTGACAACAATTGGCCCCCAAAAGCATAATTTCTTTTATTTGACTGTAAAGAGAATCTCCTTTGTAAACCTTTAAAATAAGTGAGATGAATCCTGAATGATTGCAGTAAGGAGATGTTTATATTTGGAAGTTTCTGTCTTTTTATCATCTCATACTTGTCCTTACACTTGCAGATGACCTGAATGTGATGCTTATCTGCCTCTGTGTACCTTTGCTTCAGTACTGGAGACAGAGGATCTTCACTAGCCTTGCCTTCTACCCAAGGTAATTAGCCCAGGTGGTTCAAAAACACAACCTGCAAACACAGCCTCTAGGTAAGCAGATTCATTGGCTATTTCAGAATCTCTCAGGCAACAAAGAATTTCAGCCATTTTAAATCCTTCTACTTACTGCCAGAGTCAAATATTGTATTTTAATACAGTAACCTAAAAGGGTTGGGGAAGAGAAGTAGCTGCTTTTAGTAAAACACTAAACAATGAAACAAATTTATTAACTTTTTGTGTGTGAAAATTATGATAGCATTGAAAAGCTTTTCTGCCTGCCTTTGAGGATAATAAAAAGCACTACAGCAATTGCAGAGTACTTAAGGTATTCTCTCTCTGCTCTGTGATTTTTCATTTCACAGACACTTACAAATTACCACAGTTATTTCACAGCTTCAGTACCTGTCCTCAACAACATTACAGAAAGAATGCAATTTCTGACCCCTTTGGTATCATGGTGGGTATACACTTAGAGGGAAGGGGGTTCTAGGTATTCCTTAACATAGCAGTATAGAGTTAACTTAAAGTACAAAAGAGTTTGAAAAGCTATTGGTATATGGCAATGCTGTACACCAGTAAACACCGTCTTTCTCATCAGAAATGGGCAAGTGTCAGACTCTAACCCAGAAATACCTCCATAAAAACATTTCTTCTCAAATTAACCCAGACAATTGGGTCACTACAGCAGTCTTTTGATTAAATTCTCAGCTGGAATAAATGGGCAGGATCTACTGCAATCCACTCCTCCTCGGTTTTGTCCTCAGCAGTGGGCCTGGCTCTCATTTCTAGATTAACTTTATATTGTGTAATCAAATATTGTGTATGGGGAAATCCTATACCGAAAAGGAATGTAGAAATCTCACAGCATAGCACTGCCACAAGAAAAAAAAAAAAAAAATTCCCATAACATCTCAAGCAGAACAGCAGCATACATGCACTAAGAGCAGGAGGGAGTTCACAGAAGGGTAAGATACATAAAAAGGAGGAGTATTGCTAGGATTAGATTTCTGCCTAGGATTCAGTTCTTCTAAATGAATGTATTGTAGCAAAACAGCAGGAATTTCTTTTTAATCTGTGGCCAGGAAGTCAATGGTCAAGTACCTTTCCACCAGCCTACATGAAGCATTTTGGTAGCTCTGAAATTAGAGACTGTCCGAGGGGAGAGGGGGAAAGACATCTATTCACCACTGCGGGGTAAATGAAGATCTAAGACCATGCTCTAGCTCACAAAATGGAGTTTGTTTGTAGAGCTGCTCTTTTATTAGCTTGGATATCAATAAAACAAAACACATTCTGAATCAGAGCCCTCCCTAATGTTTGGAAGTTGGTTTCTCGGATGAATCCAATATTCAAGGAAACGTAATGAAGACCATGGCATATGAAGCTTGTATTTTCAAAATGTTTAAATGGCTTTTCTTTTTTCCAGTGGACCAGATTTACAGACTTTTTCCTTTGGCTTCACTGCATTGCTCCTGTTATCAGTAATGGAACAGACCAGTTAAATCTTTTTATCAAGGTCTTTTCTTAGTCAGTCTTCTGTTAAATTTAGCGTAGCTGCTTTAATACACCTCCTGCTCCCACCACCTCAGACAACCTCTGATTTTAGAGCTACAAAAAACCTCATGTAGCTTGGTGAAAATATGTTTGATCATTGACTCATTGACCACAAAGATAGAAAAGAAATTTCTGCAGAAACTCTTTGTAGATGACTGGTATGATGATATTTTTGTAAGAGACACCTGGAATTCAGCAGCTGTGAAAAAAAAAAATCCATAGAAATCAGGGAAACTTTCAGCAACATACAGGTGTGCTAAATGCACCTATTTTTATAGAGCCAAAATGAGTGTTTTTCATCTGCATTTCTTTGAAACAGGTTTTACTTAAAATTCATCAGGACAGAGATTCCTAAATCATTAGAAGAATGGGAAGTTAAAAAATTAAAAAAACTAGGAGAAAGGCAAGGAATACCTAAAGCAAATGGTAAAATTGATGAAGCAATTAAAGCTTTCCGCCTATGCCAAATTATAGGCCAAGATCTTGTTTGTAATATGGAAAAATGGGTACCCCGGAGCAAAGACAATTGATTTTAGTCAGTTAACTGGAGCAAATATTCCCATATAGCATATTTTTTTCCTGATATTTCTTCATGAAAAGATTCTGTAACTAAAAACCTTCATACGGCATATCAAATTCAACTTTAGTAGGTATTGCCTGAAAACGGACCACTTGAGAAACATTTACCCCACATTTGAATGAAGCTTGGGAGTTCATTAAAAGCTCAATTAATTTGGTAAAATATGACTTTGCTTCAAAGACACAACTACTTGCACTGAAATGAACAAGTTGGCAATTAAGCCCTTACACCTTTGTCAATACATTGGTAGATTATGTTTTAGTTTTCTAAAAAAGGGGTATTTTCAATAAACATGTAAATATCATATTATGTACTATGAGGATAAAATAATTCTGGAGAAAATTAGTTAATAAGTAATTGTTATTACTTATTACAGAGCTAATTTTCTTCCCTGCCTCCACCTATAATTCTAGTTATAAAAAGACTGATTTGCACCAAAACCTGAAAATTTAAAAAGTAAATGTCTTTTGATGGTGCAGCTTTCTTCCATATCTAAGATCTGATGATTTCCTACTGGAAAAGACTGAACCATGCTGATCCCCCAAAACACTTCGCTGGAAGTGAAGGTATAGCAAATGTGAAGCGATTTCCATATTAAAAGACAGACCATGGAAAGGGGGCAGGGAGGGGGTACTCACATCCCTCCTCCTCCTTTTCCAAACCCACGTCACTTTCTGAGCTTCTCAAACAAAGAACACCACAAAAAAAATGTCATCAGGGTAGCCACCATGAATAGCTGGCAAACTAAAGAGCAACTATAGTATGAAATACAGACTCTGGCTTTATCTCTAGCACCATCCATTAGTAGCCAAACAACCGAGTAACAGATACAGAGAGGGGAAAAATCAAAGTGCAGCCTGTTTTTCTGCTTGTTTTTCTTATCAATGTGCATATGGAATCCACCTTTTTAGTAATCTCCTAAAAGAAAACACTAAATTGTGAGTGCTAAGGGAGACTCCATGCCATATTTAGTGCATTTAAATTACAGAAGTAAAGACGTATGGGTTGTCACAAGCTGATAATTTGTTTAATAGAAAGCCAAACACAAGAACATCTGCTGTCTAGAAACCGGCATCAGTTAGTGAGCCTTGTAGACATGCAAGGACATGCAAATGACAGATAAGGCAGAGGGAGAAAAATTATGGTGGGAACTGGCACCACTTCATGGCACTGACATTGCACATTTTAGGGTAAGAAGCAGCAGTCTGCTGCAACAGCCAAACAGATCCATTTTTCTCAATTTGGATAAAGTCACCCCCAAATGGCCAAATTCCCATGGGAAACAGGTGATGTCCCAGAACAGAGGGACATGAAGGACAAGAAGTTAGACATTTTTGCCTGAAGATAACCTCAGGCAGGCAAGAAGCACAGCAAAATAGAGGAAAATCCTGGGACACAGCAACAGCAAGTCCCAGGTGCCAGGACTTCACAGTAACAGTAGTTGGTGTCCCGGAGAAGTTGGTAGTCTCTGGCCAGATGCACAGTGTCACCTACTGCTTCTTTCATTTTTCTTCACAGTATCTGATCATAGCAGATCCAGTCAACATTACTACAACTGTTATATAAGCACTGCTGGAAAAAGGATTAGGAGGTGAGAACAATTCTTGTGCTGACTTCATCTCAGACACCAAACCCATGAAACAGACTCCTTGCTTCGGAGTAATTTCTGTGCAACTTGTGACTCACTTCAAGTCCATATGAACATTTAAATCCTAATAGCCCAACTTCCAAAATTAACTAGCAATTTTTCAATTTTATGATATTTCCGAGCTCTTTATCATCCACAGCCAACAGTAACTGAAAAAAAAAAAAAGATGCAGTGGCTTGGGGAAGGTAAAACTGAAATATCTCTTGATACTAAAAAATGTAGCTTGCCATATTATAATTTGAACAATTCAGTGCTATGACAGAAGTCTAATGTAGAGGCAGAAAAGTTTTCTCTTTTCCATCTCCCCCAATAGACTGGATTGCCAGTCTTGCTCTTGTTTCGTGCTCCTAATGACCTAAGCAGGGCAGCTGAACAAAAGAGTGAAGTATCTGCAGCAGATAAAGGTTGGCTTATAGCATGCTTTCAGGCCTAAGTGAATTATTTATCAGTGACTCAACACATCTCTTCTATGAGAAGGAATAATACAACCATTACAATGAATACTGGCTTATTTTTACATCCAGGAAAAAATATCTGATTAAGATAAACAAGTAATAATTAAATTTACTGCTTACCTCCAAAGCTATAAATAATGTCTGGAAATGAACATCTAGTGGCAGAATTCCTTGAAGATGTTTTTAGCTTATACTAGCCCATTTAATCTGAAATGTATTATATTGCAGTCAAGAATACAAAAGGGTTAATAGCATTATTTTCCCTTGGGCTTCTTGATGTCCTATTTGTATTTCTGGATAAGGGTAAAACAGGGTAGGAATATCCCATATACTTTTTAGTGTGTTGTAGAAATAACATGCATAATCCCAAAATAAAAGTTACTTTGAATTTTGCTTTCCTTTCCCCCATAATACTGAGTTGCTGGAACACAAGGCAGCATAGAAGGATACAGATACTCCAACAGAAGTAATTTCTTTTCTATGTTAAAATGGAAAGTCTCATTGTTAAGAATTATGGAGGCTTTTAACCATGGATCATACAGGCTTTTATCTTCTATTACCAAAAAAAAAAAAATCCCTAGGTACTCAGGTACAGTACTTGGCCTTCCAGACCTAGAATTTATACAAGGTTTCCTTTAAAATGAGCAGAGTTTCTTCTGTCATATCATTTGCTTCAGGAGCAAAGCAAAAAAGATTAAGGCATTGGTTTTGTATTTTTTAATTGTATGATGCAGGTACAGGTCAGTTAAATGAGAGCTCCAAGAACCTTTCGTGCTGTATAATGGCAGGTAAGGAACTTGCCTACACCCAGACCAGTTTGCACCACGGTAGTATTTTTCCATCAGACAGGTAGACAAGCAATAACTGGGTAATTAATTTAGTTGATAACCCGTTTCTGCTGTCTTACCTCAGCAGGTGTTCAGATGAATTCATGTAGTGGTACAAAAAGAACTGGGCCAAATTTAGTACTGTTTGCTGAAGGAAACCCAAAGTTATTTGAAATATTGATTAACAAATAAGCTACCCTCTGCTTAAAGGCTGAAGGGCCAGCTTCACTCCCTTCACTGGGATGGTGGATGTACCTGAAAACTGCCATTACAGCTATGACTGTAGCTAACACTGCTGCTGGTCTCCTGTAAGCCCTGGTAATGTGGTGCTCGGCACCAGCTGCTAAATCTGCATGGAAAAAGTGTTAAATCAGGCAGCAATAAACCTCATGTTGTCAGGGCTAGGACTATTGCTGTATCTGATCAACTCATTTAAACTGTTGTGATTGTAATGTACACATGCCTTTGTTTTTTTCACCATGCTCAGCAACCCAAGATCAGAAATTATACAGTCAGGAACAAGAAACTTCTAGCAGTGCTGCTGATCACACACTGTGATCCCAAACCGACCATTTGACCAGCATGGACAGACAGAAAATTCACCCAAAAGAGCCAGATGATGGTTGATGCTCTGAGCAAGACTCAGATATTTTATATTTTCACCTAGCCCCTAACACCAGCTGCAAACATGCAAAACAAGCTCCTGTTCACAGGGAAGAAAACAACAAAGAGAAAAATGTAGCATAGGGAGGTGCCCACATCCTCTGTCACCAGTCAACAACAGCACTTCCTTGCAATAGGTTATACAAACATATAGAAAAAGAATACATCTTTTTCCTGAAAAGTTTATGACCTAAAAAGCGAAGACAAAGACAGGGAGAATAGAAAGATACAGAGAGATATAGAAAGATACATTTTAGTTTATGACCTAAAAAGCCAAGACAAAGACAGGGAGAATAGAAAGATACAGAGAGAGGTAAAGTGATTTACGCAATGAAGTAGTAACAATATTGTTCTCAATGCATTTTAAGCTTGCTGGTTTTGTTTTAGACTCAAGGAAACATTTGTATGCCCATAGCTTGCTCCTTTTCTGGTCTAATAAAATCTATTTTTGTACATAGATGTAGACTTTTCCATATAAACCCTGTTCTGACCAAATAGCTAAAACAATCTAGCAGGGTAAGGCAGGGATCAAAAACTTTTTTGGCTTGCAATCTAATACCATTTCCATAGCTTCCCACATTAATCAAATGTTTTTTAAGACCCTGGAAAGATACTACTAGGAGATGAATTTATACTGGGACTTTGACCTTTTTTTCAAATGAAACCAATCATTCAAGGGACTCTGTGTAGCAGCAGGGGTTGTTCACAAGTTATAGTATCGGAACTGTAGTGAATTATATGCCTAAAACTGCCCAAAACAGGAGCCAAATGTGGACATAAAAGAAAGCAGAGCCAAGCTCTCATGTAAGAAACAAACACATTAGCATGACATGCTCAAAGCAGCCAGTGATTGCGTATTTTCAGCCTGGGATTTCTCTCCCTGCTGCAGCACATGGTGGTCCTGCAGCTACTGTAGTGATGGAGGTTGTGTAGGCACACTTCAAACTAGACAATCTGGGCATTTGTTGGCATCGTAACCACAGCAATACAGAGATCAGCACGCACTAATCTCCTTAGCATTTACCCAGGTTCTCGGGTGGGTTTTACAGCAAACTGTGCTCCTTGATCTAGCAGCACAGAGCTATCAGCAGCAGGGAAACTAGTTTAAAGCTAGCTTAGCTATATCCCCTTGTAGTGTTGTCATTGCTTCAGAGAGGTAACTTGAGACAAGTCTGACTGCAGGTGTTCAGCAAAGTACTGTGAAAATCAGAGACCTTTTGGGAGTTCCAAATCAGCTCTCAAAAAATGGAGTGTTGCAAAAAAAACAAGTTAAGACCCAAATAAGCAAGAGACATATATAGGAAAACTGCTAGTGAGATTTTGTGGAATTTGTTTAAAGCACAACAGTACCAAACCTCAAAATTGTTGTGCATGACAATGATAAACTAAAAGCAACAGAAGAGTTGAACCATCCAGGCAGAAACTATGACACACTACAGTAAATGCAAGGATTAAATCAATGAATCAATAACTTTATGGATTATTTTGAACAGCCTAAAGAAAAATGAGAACAATAGGGAGAAATCACTACATTTACTTTTAAGTAATACTTGGGGATAGAACTGGTGAGGCAGGTATCCGTAATTAGAGCAGATGGCTAATTATGAGCCTGTTAAGCCTTGCTACCAAAAGTACAAGACACAGTGAATCTAACACAGTGAATTTTGCAAGAATTGCTGGATAAAAATCAAATTGAGACAATCAGTGGTAAAAAGGGGATTCACAGAGAAAAGATTTTTTGGGTTGTTTTTTTCATTGGTGTTTTTTAATTGCAGGAGAACCGACACACAACACAGCAGGGGGAAGCTTATTAAGTGATCACAAGAAGTACCACTGGCTCAGAGGACAGCATTGTATTGCTGTGCTGTATATTACCTCTAGGTTTATGAGCCAGTTTAAAATAAGCTTTACACAAAATGCTTTAGGATCTACTCTGAATTAAGATTGATTTGTTTAATGGCCACTGCAGAGCAGGCAAAAAGAATGAGTCAGTCAAAAAGAGGACCACACAACCAGAATTACATTTTACAATACCATTTTGTACCTGTAGAGTACACCAACTTGCAGGCAATGCGAGTATTAGGTTTCAATTGATTTTTACACACTGACATACCACTTAGCTACTAAGGGCACCAGACTGCACTGTACCAGACATATTCCCCTATGTGAAATTTGAAACACTCCCAAATAAGCAAACCGTATTGCGTAGAAAACTTCTGAAAAGTCATCACAAATCACCCATAAGCCAGAAGACTTGAATAGTCTTTTCAAGATCATTCACTGTGAGATATTAATTTCCAACAAAACATAAGTCTAGTATCATTAAGGAACAAGTACTTGGTAGAGACAAATAACTCACTTCGTCTGGCAAGTGACAAAAAACCTACACCATAATTCTGGAATATATTTCCACATACTCTCCTAAATCCCACTACTTCAGGGCATGTAAGAAAATTATTAATTTTCAAAAGAGGAGGGCAGAAGAGAGCTGATCTTTAGAAGAAGACTTAGACAAAAAGGAAGCTGGACAAAGCTGAGTTTACTGTGTTGTATTCCACAGCCGCTGGCTGCAATCTTTCAGCATCAACTCCTCTGTTTTGGGATTAAAAGGAGGAAGAAGTAAGCAAGTGCATTTCTTTCAGACAAGTGATGTTTTTTTAGCATTTAGAAAGACTGCACTAGATAGGATCTGGCTTCTATAGAACCAAATAAATGTCTTAAGAATGAAATTTTATCCCTGCAACCTCATAGCAAAGGGGAAAAAATGGCAAAAGGAAAATGCTCCCTCAAAAAAAAGCTCCACCTGGGATCTTGTTTGAGACAATAGAAGGTTTATCACCCTCTTCAGGGAAATCAGAAGCAAGTCTGCCCTGTAGCATAAAGGCAAAACTCTTTACTACTCTGAGAACACACTGGAAGACCACAGCAACACATTTTGTATGACTGAGATGACACAGAGCGTGCCAGAGGGATTGTAAGGACTGCAGTGGAGGAAGGAACAGGGTGGACACGTGAGAGGAGAAGAATATAAGTAAAAGTGATATATAAAGATGTTCAGAATGGAAATTTTTACTACGTAGCAAAGATCTCTCTACACCTATGCTACTACATTCATCTTAGAAAAAGAACCAAAGGCTATAAATTTAAATAAATTTACATGGAGCACTTCATCAAGTTGTCTCATAAGCAGTTACGCAGCTTTGTTTCTGGTTTTAATCTGATTGTCCAGACAACCCACATCTTTCTAGGAATACACATGTATGCTTTATGTAGCTCTGATCTTCCAAAAAGGTGCCAAAATTCATAATGTTAAAACACTGCAGAATGAACAGCAGTCATAAAAGTAAGAATGAAACCTTGGAGTTATCAAGGTAGCTGTGTAAAACTTTACCTGATGCATAGAGAAGTTTATAATGAATAATGGCCAGGTGTTTTCATTTTCAGCTCATTCAAGGAGCTTTCTCTTTTCCAGCTTGAGCTTTGCTAACGGTTTCTTAAGCCGGCATGTTATTCTTGCATATTATATCAATAGTAGCCCTTCTGTAGACCATTTCTATAAAATACTTTACATCAAAACAAGGAGTTTTCACAGTGACTAGTCCTAATACGCCTGTGCTATTTTTGATACCCTTGAGACCAGTCAGAGAGTTTCAGAGAAAACCATCTATCACTTTCTAAAGAATGGCTTCTTAGCTTTTGCACCTGGAGTCACTTACAAAAAACTGTCAAATTTTCAAGAATGTGTACCTACAGCAAGGATCTACCCATATTAACAGACCCAGATGAGCAAATCTAGGAACTTTGTTGTTAATTCCTTAGACATAAAGAGAATTCACTCTCATACAGGAGCAGACTATCACAGCAGCCAACATAGCTTAACAGTGACCAAGAAACACCAGCTGCACCTCTGAGAGGAGGGTGCATGATCCACACTCCTGGTTACTCTCTTTGCTGAAATATGTCTTGTTGAAGCTAAAGAAGGGGAGGGCAAAACAAGGAGAGAGAATTTGCAGTTGTGACAAAAATTTAATAATTTAACACTTGTTCATTGAAAACTAGACAGTAGATGCATTTGTTTTGCTGAGGCCAATGCACACCCATCTGAACATAAAAATTTTTTACCACCTCTGACTTGTGTCTGGTATAAATGGGTGACCTAGAACTGAAAGGTTCTGCTTTACATTAACAAACCTTTGAAACATACTTATGCCTCATACCTGCATTTCCTTTCACTAAGTGGTAATTCCTTACTGTGAGCATTTGCATTCACAGTGGCATTTTTTTATGATAACAAAGGTGTCATAAAAGATCAAAGATTTTCTACCTGGAGATGCTTAGAGAGATAGTAGCAAAGTTATTTTTACTTAAAAGAAGTTCTAAAAATACTCTAGGAAAAAAGAAACAACAATCTGAAAAAAAAAATTGTTTTCCAATAATGAAAGGAAACAATTGCTCCCTAACTACACATGCCTTTCCTATGAAAGACCAGTGAGACTGTTCACTGCTATTTCCTAGGCAACAATTGTATAAACAGAAATAAATCCTACTGCATTCTTGTGAATTAGCCTTAAAAAATAGATTAAACATGAATATAATCCACAGCATAAGTCATGCAGAAGTAAAACTGGAGAGCAAAACCTGAAGGATTTAATAAGGTGTTCTTAGTATTTGATAAGGTGCAGCTGACAGCAACCTGTACAACCTTAGCAACTTAAAGGGAAAAGAAAGGGTTCTGCCTTCCACTCAGTGTCCTTCAAATATACTTGTTGCAGAAAGTGGGACTTGTTAACCTTATAACACTGACATTTAAAAAGTAGAGATAATTATAAACAAGGTGAGCAAACCCTACCAAGTAAATGGGTTTAAGTGGAATACTTATAAGCTCTTTTTCTTTTCTTTTCATTTTTTTTTAGAGCTAAATATGTGCTAGACAACTTTAATGAGGCAGCAAAACCAGGAATTATCTCAAAAGACATTCACCCAGAGATAACACTATCCAATTTCTGTTTGGTTCAGGATTTCACTCACAGTAGCAAACACTTATCCTGTTTAATTAAAAGAAACATTCATATAAGGAACATGAGGTTCTTGAATATGAATTTAAATACAACATCCTAAGAAAGCACTTAAGATTAAGAATGGATTGTAATTCTAAATTAAATTATCTGCAATCCGTGCACTTGAGAAAGTTCAATAGCTGTACGGATATAATAAGCTGTGAATTCAAGGTATCAGATCTCAGCTAATGTGATCTGTTCAGCTCAATTGATAGGATGGCAGTAACTGTGTGTATAAGAAGCCTAAACTTATTCATACTGGAGTTGTTGCCAAAACCTTCAGCTACCTCTGTAGTTGTATGACTTCTACTACAAGAAAACATGCAGTGTTGGTTTGTTTTTTTTTTTTTTTTTTTTTTTTACACTAGCTGGATAAGCCTGGGCAATGATAAAAGCAAAACATGGTTCTACTCTGAAATAGGTCAGTAGATTTGTTCTGTCAACATTCAGCCAGATCTTGTCACTTCAATACCATTTTCCCAGATTTCACTAAAACCAAGGTGTAAAGTTTTAATTTCTTGTTTTCTTCCAAGCACATCAAGATCAAGAAGGTGACTGCCGTGGCTAGGGTGCAGGGCTAAAAAATGGAATGTACAAATAAAAGTAATGGATAAGTAAAATGAAAGAAGTGCTGTTATCACACTGCAAATGTGGAAAGTTCCCATACTATGCTTTTATACAATCAGTTTCCAGAGTCTAGCCTCATTTTAAGCATTTTATGTTGAATCAGTCAAGCAGTCAAGGGTGCCATGGACTGAGTGTAACTGTTTTAAAACAGGAACTGTGGCTTTTGATTCTGTCTTTCAGTGGGGTGAGCTGGCCTAGCCAAATGTACACATAGCACCTTGCACAAGGGCACATCCCTTTCACCATGCAAGAAACTATGAAAAACTCTTTAACATATAGTACAATAAGCTTCTAGTTGTTAAATAGCAATGATAAATAATTTGAGTGCATTACCTGGAATATATTTACCCCCAGCCTCCAATTCCCACAAGAAATTAAAAACTGGGTCTTTTGAATTGTGTGTGTGGGGACAAAGCTCAAAACCAGTGAAGTGTGACTGTATTGTAAAGTTAAATGTGTAGGTAGTTCTCATCTTAGGTTTTATGGGCTTGCAAAGATTAGATAATATGTCAGAACAGTTAGGAGGGGATTGGGAATCCTATTTGCAGTTCTTCTCCAGCAGGCTCATTCTGAGGCTGACCTGCTAATAAAGGCAACCCCTGGACCATGGAGAGAACTACTGAAGCGAAAAAAGGTGTAATGGCCAGATGCAGTATTAATACCAATTGCGAATTACATGTTATTTAGGCCAAGTAGTAATATAGAGAAGGATATTTCCATTGCTAGCTAAATGAGGAGAGAGAAGAGGAAATTGCTGACTTGTATGGTTACTTAGTATGCTGAAGGAACATTTCTCTTCCTATGAACAACAGGAAAAAAATATACATTTCTCAATTGAACTCACAGATATGAAAAAGGCAGACGAAGATCTCAATAAATATCAGGATGATATGTGAAAGACTGGTGACTTATTTCAAAAAAGATGATGTTTTACTAGGAATTCAAGTAAAGCAAGACAGAGACAAGGAATGGTGGGAAGCAGACAATGAGGACAAAGCTTAGAGTTGTAAATACCTCACTTAAACACCTGTAGAATCTGTAAACCATATTTACCAAGTATGTGTGATGTTAAGGTTAGTCACCAGTGTGGAGGCTTGTAGTGAGTCCTTTGGCATTTATAGAAGGACCTGGCCTGTCCAGCTCACAGTTGAACGCAAATGAAGCATCATAAAACAAGGCAATTCACCTTAGTATACTTCAGTGCTTCCCTATATCAGGGAATGTAGGGCTCCTCTAAAGAGTATGGTCTTTGTACTATGCAGTATTAGTACATTTACAATACTCTTCCTGTGTACAAAAAGGGAATTTGCACCAGATTTTTATGAAAAAAAATATTTTTGGCTCTAAGCAAGCAAGATAGCAGAAAAGCTATGGGATAAAGATTTGAAACAGTACAGAAAGCAGCAAAAGCTATAAAGTCCTAGTTAATATACATGAGAAAATAATTAGTATGCATTGAAGTCCTGGGAAGAAAGCAGATGCACAGCATTTTTACTGTAGATAAATGCAGTGCGGCTGCTACTGAATGTAAAATACAGAAGATAACTTTTTTCTTCTTATTCTTCGTCATGCTTGATGTTCTTGCAGCAGTTTGGGATGGTAATTTAGTAGTGAACTCATGGAAATTAATGTTTTACCTAGTCCATTTAATCTCATTTCCAGGATGTGACTGTATGGGTTAGAATCTAGTATCCATGTTGTATCCCTGTTGTCTGAAGGGTATATTGCTATATGCTGAGAAAAGATGAGGACGTAATAATTCTCCATACTTAAGATATGAGAAAATTGTGGGAAGGTTGTGGAGACGTTCTATACTTAAGACCAGTAACTAGCTCTGTCAGTGACTGTCATCATCATTATGAAAAACAATAATAATAATTACCTTTGCTTCCATGGTTTTCCTTGCTTTTACTGCTCCATTGTACACATTGTTCCATCCACTTTTGAGGACGGTTCAAGATCTCATAGTCTTCTAGTCTTTTGAAAGAAAAGTGGATAAATCACTCTAGCACCACAAAAGCCTACATAGAAGACAATTTTCTTTCCTATTCCCAGAAAATGCATGTGCAGACTACACCAGGAATAGATATTCCGAGCAACTGCTGACATCTTGGTATTTGCACTCACTATAGATATTCACAGTATGTAGAGTCAAATCTAATCTTTCCCACTCTCTTCACTTTAACTATTGGATCTGACTATAACTATAACTGAAATGCTAGCTTTCTTCTCTAGCATTTATGGTATAGAACATTCCAATCAGAAGTAGGATTTGGCTTGTTTCAAGGTTTGAAGTTCAAGAAATTCATTGCGTGCCCTAGTAGCGGAAAATTTTAAATAGATCCAAAGAGGAAGCCTATAACACAAAGAAATACTCAACAGCTATTTAAGGTTGACTTTTCTGATACTTAGCATAAAAGGGGATTAAAGATTTTGTCTGTTCTTTGTCATTATTGAAAAGACACTAAAGAGAAGCAAATCTAGAGCAAGACTGAAACCTATACTGGCAATTTTGGTGATTGCTTCCATATCGTTTGCAAGTGCTTATGTTTAAACGCCAAATTAAGTCTTGAGGCAAGGGGCTTTCATTGACTCTATTCTTGTCTGATGAGGTGGTCCAGCATCCAGCACATCAGGAAATCAGCTTTGCCCTGCACGATTGATGGCAGTGCACTAGAAGAAAGGTAGAAGCCAATAGAAGCAGAGGGCTTCTGTATAGAGAAAAGAAAGTGATAAAATGCAGTACTCTGACAGGCTATATAAATCTGATTATATTTCTAATTTCTTAGCAGCCCTGGCAAGGGTATCACCATCATAGGAATGTCCAGTCTTCCTATGAAATGCTTTGCCAGTGCTACCCACAGTCCCGCTGAAAATCAGCTCTGAAACACAATCACTCATCTTGCCAAAAGCATCCTTTTCTCTGCAGTAGTCCAAATCTTCCTTCTCTCTCTCTTTGTCATTAAGAGAAAATTACAAGCCCATTCAGAACTTTCTATTGTTCCCCGAAGTGCATTTCTACTGCTGAGTTATCCAGCAGAAGAAGTACAAGTAGCCACATGTTCATCAACCATCTTAATTTACACTCCCCCCAAAAATAGCACATTTCTGAAACCTCATGAGTTTCTAAAACAAATTACGCATCACTTCTGACATATCAAAATTGAAGGAAAGCTCAGCAGGACTGATCAGTTCTCAGCTACGACTAAATAGCATACTGAGAGATTTCTAATGCTTGTTTAAAGGGTTTTTTAAAATATGCATATGGACACCTTTAACTAATGTATTTCATGGTGAGTAACAGAAGGCAAACTGCAGTTGTCAAATTCTGATAATAAAGAACATCTTTGTGATGTAATAATGTTTTGTTATAAATTAGGCACTAGCATGTTATATTTATCTTATCTTTCTGATTTTTCACACCAAATTGTACCACACAGGAGCTGAGCTCCACTGTCATTTGGTTTGATGTCCAAGTGGAGACCAGTGAAGAGTGGCATTCCTCAGGGGTCAGTATTGGGACTGGTGATTCTATGATTCAAGTATCATGAGAAAACTGTCCTGATTCTCTTGGGTACAAAGAATTTTCCAATACCTTGAAATAAAGTGAAAAAAAGGGGAAAGTGGAAAAGGGAAAAGAACTATCTCATGGTCTTTGTGCATGTATTGCAAATAATAATCTGCAATTTTGATTAAAGTGACTGCCTGTCAGAATTAGATGCTACTGGAAGTGAAGTTCAGTAGCTCTTCCAAATGTTATCTACTCTGCAATTTGCTCTTTAAAAAAATCTATCTTAAAATATCAGTGGAACAAAAAGATACAGAGCACACATTTTAAAAATCAGTGTCTCTGCAGAGTCAGCATCCATTCCCTTTTGTCCATACTTTGACATGGAAGGTCTCTATTTTCCTTCAGTTTTAGAGTTACCTTTAGGCTTTTCAAACACTGGATGGAGGAGGCTGAGAAGAAGAAATTTTTGCCTGTTGGTAATGTTTTAATTAGATTAAGTCATAAGGACAAAGTATACAGAATCACAGAATCTTCCCCATCTGATGTCCCTCATCTTCCCAGCGTCTGGTGTTTGGTCTCCCAGAAAGGGAGTTCTCTTCAACTATACCCTGATACGATTCAGAATATCATTTAAGGTTACAGTAATTTTAGGGTTACACTCATATCTGTGAAGTGTTGTTCTAAGATGGTGGACAAAATTCCCATCTAGCATCTAACCATCTCTGCCAAAAATTTAATTTTTTAAGCCCATATTCTTTAGGCAGCCCTGAAAGTCAAGCTGGGAGGATACGTGCATGCATATGCCTCTATGGTCACACACAGACCGGATGTAACTTCTCCTATCTGGGATGATATGTTAAATTAAGGATTGTAGTTTTGTTCTATGTGATTAGGTTCATAAAAGAAAAGGCTAGGAAGTAGCTATGGTTCATTTGGGCGAGACAGGAAATATTCTTCACTGTGGTCCAGGATTGTGTAACCGATTTACGTTGATTGTGCAACTTAGACTTCACAGATGTAAGCTGCTCAAAACCCCCTGAAGTCAAAAGAAATCTTTCCATTGACTTTAGTGGCTTTGAATCCAGTTCATGCTCCACAGCATAATCTGTATTTTCCCCTCAGATCAATAAAATACAAAACAAAATATTCACTATGTAGTGTGATCCATCCTGCTCCAGCTCTATAGCAGACAAATGAGATGCCCTTTATTGAAGCTCACAATGAATAAATGAGACTTTCTGCAAGTTTTATATGTTCATCAATGTTCATTACTTCTCAATTGATTTTCTAAGGTCTGAAATATTCTTCTACCCGGATTTAATATATGCCCTTACTTTAGTTTCTTTGACTGCAATTGAAAGTCTCCTGGCTCTGATTCCAGACTGTAAGTTCTCTATTTTTTAATGACTATAAGATGAAATAGTGCTAATTGCATCCTTCACGAAAGAAGGGTGGCTACCTTATAACTCATCAAGAATTTATAGCCCGATGAATGAGTTTACTGAATTGAATATCTCTAGCAATGAAAAATTTCAAATTAATATTACAGAATATTCACAAAAAACCAAAACTTTAATACAACCCTAGGGTTGCATTTTAGAAAACCCTTTCAATGTATTATGTGCATCGAATTGAGGAATGAAAATGGCAGCACTATGAGTCACACAGATAATTTAAATTATCTTGAAATTTCAAAGCCAAACATTCAGAATGGCTATCTGACTTGCACTTTTCAGAGCAACATTTAGTTGCAAGAATTATTAGTTAATTATTTTGAAAGATAAACTAGTTTCCACATTTCATTCACAGTACATTTATTGGAGGCCATGCAATAGCACATCAGTTAGGAAAAAGACAGGTTTCCATATGAAGTATGTGAACCTTTTGGGAGGATATGTGGTGGCCTACAGACAGTTAAGACAGCCATGACAGGTCTCCAAACATGCGGCTCACACAGCCGTTCCTGCCACAAGTTGAAATAGCTGCAAGCATCTTACAAACTCCCAATGCTGCTGCTTGATGACGACTGTGTTTCAGCCAGTTGCGCTCCCGGGGGCACAGAGAATTCGCCTGAGGGAACTACCTGCAAAACACGGGGCTCCTCATCCATCTGCACAGTGCTGCTCCTGCTCCTCCTTTCATTTGGCTCTGACAAAGCTCTAATCTTTAAGACATTTGGGATGTGGTTTCACACTCAGCTCCAGGCCATGCCTTATCCTAAACAGGAGCCCTGCTGAAATTTAACAAGTTTGAATGTCATCCACGCTGGGATTAGGTGCTGTGGTGTCCTGAGTACACAGCAGCAAAAATGTGGGCACTCAAGAAGATGACTGAACAAGTGGCTACTCTTTGATGGGAACTGGCCCTTTGACAGCAAATGAAGATTTAAGCTGCTTGTGAGACTACAAGCAAGAAAGACGTTACAAGGTTGAGCCAAAGCCTTTGGGAGCAATGCACAGGCTGGAAGTACTGCTCAAACTGAATTTAAGCAATTGCTGCAGAAATTATTGGGGGAGACTTCTAGGCCTGTTAGGAGGTCAGACTGTATCAGAATAGCTGATTCCTGTTGCAGATTTTCTGATATTTGCTTTTCAATATTTTCCAGGGCTTCTGATTCATCTGGCCTGGAAAGTGGATATTATTTGGGATTGGCAGCAGCAATGGAGAGAATACCTGTTCTCATAAATAAGGGGTTGCAATACAGAGACTGAGGGTGTGATAATACAATGCATTGGCTGCAGCAATGCAACTGGTGCCAGTTTCCCCCTTCCTACCTACTGGTGCTCACCCATGCTGAAATGGTCTTGGCTGAGAATGCCCACTTCTCAACCACTTCATTGTATAGTGGGTCACTCCAATGACTCATATTTAGCATTGAGTCCTGGAAAAATAATGTATTAGAACACCTTAGGTTGTGGAGATGGGTATGGTGAGCAGCAATAAGAAGCCAAAGGTAAAGGGAGAACTATATGTCATTACATCCTTGCAAACAAAATCTGCCTCAAGAAACCAAGGAAGACCAGAGGCCCATTTTTTACATTTTCTCTTTTAGCCTGAAATGAATTTTTCTTTCCAGATGGAAGCTAATTAATACCAAGCAAATGTCAATAAAGGTAGCTAAAATGTCTTTGGAGCAGTCAATCTGCACATAAGTAACCCTTTTCTCTTCATCCAGCACTGCTCTGCTTAGAGAGCAATTCTCACAGCAATCTTAATTATGAAGCTTTGACTGGAAACTCCACAGTATAAAGTGACTGGAAATTTTCAGGGGCTCGCCTTTGGTGTTGGCTTCGTGCTAGCACATTGGAGTCCTAGTCTCAGTTGGAATCCCTAACTACGATGAATATACAAGTAACTATAAAAATGTTCATTTCAGTAATAATAGTACTCTTATTCTGATTGACCTCAATCCAAGAATACAAGTCCCAAAGATACCAGAGGGAAATTTAAACACCCTTTTTTAAACAGTGTTGTTTTGTCCTGAAAATAGACTCACATAAATACTAAAAATACATTCAACATAAGGCTGTGGCATAATGGTCAACATTTTCTAGCATCGCTTTGTGAATCATTTCAGCTATGCTGCTGACTCCTAAAAGCAAAACCAAATTAATTTTTATTTTATTTCATTTTGCTTGGAAAAATCTTTCAACATAAGGTTTGCCGTTTGTCTTTTTTCTTTTTTTTTTTTTTAAGCACTGCTGTTTCAGGTTTTGCTGGCAAATAGTGCTGAACTCATTCAGTCTGTTTGCCAGAGTTAAGGTCACTGCAGCTTTAGTTTTACAAAGAACACCATTTTTCTGTTTCTCTGTTAATCTTGGCCTGAAAAGACCACACATTACCCTTCCCAATTGAACAGTTTAGCCTTTGTTCCTTTGTTTGGGTTATACTATTAATCTGCTAGGTCGATAGCAAAAATGTGTGAACTGCTAGTGTGCTAGATGATTGACAGGCAATTAGCAGCTTCTAGAGAACCGTGCTTTGAATTCTGCAGATATGTGACTGCATTGGGAGGTAGAGGCTGCTGATCTGACTTTTTTGTAAACTTTTGCTGCAATACTAAAAATGGGATCTTTAAAAGAACTAGTGTAACTATTCTCAGGAGCTTCAGCTGCAGGAGACCCACAAAACTGAATCAGAGGTGTGAAGAACTTTACTGTAAGAAATTAATTGACCTGTATATATTCAGAGGTCTCAGAAAATAAAGTTTGCAAAGCAGCTTTAGCTTTAAACCTTACCTGATGAGCAAGAAAACTTCCTCATTTAAAATACAATTTTGAGAATACATTATTCCTCAATTGCCAGTTTTGTGGGAAAGGTGTGTAGCCCATCAATAATGAAACTTTAACGCTTGCTAGTTTTCTATGAGGTTCTGATTTTTTTTCCTCCCTGTTCTTAATTTCTAAGATGGCCACCTACTTTGTCTTCTGTTAAGCTCTGCTAAAAAGCAGTAGTGTGAACAGCATCCTAGAATGGTGTCCCAATACTCTCCATTGTTATATATTCTGAACTTTTAAGTTTATACGTTGAAAGCATGTATGTGTGTTTTATGGTACTCCATTTCTCTGTATATAGAGTAAGTTCTCTAGACCTCTCACCAGCTTTGTGGCTCTTCTCTGGATACTCTCCAGCAGCTCAATGTCCTTCCTGTAGTGAGGGGCCCAGAACTGAACACATGAAGGCATGAGCTGAGTGTAGTCCCCAAGAGAACTGGGATTTTTAAAAGCTGAGGCCTAAACCACCATGTTGTCACACTCTTACAGCTTTAAAAACAACCATAAAAATAAGTGTGTTAGAATTACAAGATGTTTGGTAGGGAGTATAATGGCATTGCACTCCAGTCAGGTAAGGGTTGTTTCCAAACAAATAGAGTGCAATCTGTTCACACTTAACGCTTCTCAGCTTCACTTTGCCTGTTCCTTTTGCAAGTTGCATGATCTTTTATGTTAAAATGTCCATGTGTTAAAAAATTCAGAATAATTCAGTAGTTTCTCTTTTAATCCAACAGCTGCAAAGCTTTTCAGATGTTCTGCAATGAAAATAATTTTCTCCAGCTAAGACTTTTATTTCTTTACATGAATCCCTTTTGGCTTCCCCTCAAGCAAATTTTATTGATGTAATAATTTAAGTTGCTTCCAATTAGGCATTGGAAATTAGGTATTCTAAACATTTCCATTAGAAGTTCTTGATACTAGTTTAACAAGTACTTTGCTATACAGCTTTACAACAGGCATATTTACTTCAAAAGATGATAACCAGGACAAATCCTGAAATAAATGTTTCTTTTCTTGTAGCATCAAGGGAAGAAATAGGAACAGATGGAAACAAAGTTTGTGTGTGTAGGAAAGAGGGGCCATATTTCTCAGTTGCTATTCATTTCACTTTTTCTCAGACATTTTCATTACTGAGCTATCAGCTGATAGAGCTGAAATTAGTCCCCCCCGGTCCCGTTATTTCAAGATAAGTATAATGTTCAGCTTGGCTTTCCTATTCTCTTAATTTCCAAGTGGCTCAAATGTTTTAGCTTTGCTTTTCCTATTGATGAGAAAAATAGATAAGCAGATGAAAAGGAAAAAAAGAACTCAAAACCTAAAACAAATGTAGCAGCTAAGAAATTATTTTTGAAAAGTAGAAGTTTCACAAGCTGAATACATTTAAGTATTTTAAATAGTTGCAATATTATAAAATTCTCTGAGAAAAAAACATGACTTGTTCTCAATGAAAATAATTTAACATAATGGCTCTGATTCTGCCTCCTGCGATAGCTCCTAGAACAGCAACCTGGAGACAAAGGTAATATTTAGGTGCACACCAGCTCTGAGTCACTCAGAAAATATTCCTCTTATTTAGGAAGGCATTTATGAATCCATTCATCATTGTTATATACCAAGGCTTGTCTGCTACTGCAGAAATTCTTTTTTACCCTGCTGGACTGTTACGATTTATCTCAGTTACAGCTAGTTTCATATTCACCGAGAGACACAGATGTCTGCACCTAGTATTGAACTGTGGCAGGACCAAGGACCATCCCAAATCACAGCATGTCCTGCCCAGCTTGTTTCATTGTACACTGAGCCACATCTCCCCTCAGGACAAGTGCATAGTTTTAGTTATTTTAGTTTTAACCATTTTAGTTAAAATGCACAGTACAGTACACAGAGATGCTCAGAAGGTTTGTAATGATCGAAGGCCCCTACAAGGGCAAAAGCATCCCAGGAAGCTTATATTCAGTGGGAATATGTTCAGGGCTTGAGCTGGCAAACGCCTCCAAACCTGCTTTGTGGTCCAACACCCCTCAGGGAATTGAAACTAACTCTATAGGTATTTTGGAAGTCTTGTAGTATTTATCACCCTTGAAGCCTGGCTCTAGTTCTGCTTCTTCTGCAGCTGGGAAGGTCACTTACTTCTCCCAGGTGTCTCTCACCTTGATGTGGGACAACAGTCTCTCTGTTTAACACTCACTTATGCTCTGACTCCGTCTTTGTTTGTTTTACTCTGAACTCCAAAACCTTTTCCACATCTAGCATGCCTGGTCAAACCCTGGGAAGGTCAGTTTCCTTTTGCAAGAGGATTAGGCACCATCCAGAGCACAAAAGGTAAACAGACAACTCCTCTCCCCACTGCCCTGTTGTACAACCTCTTCGGTGTGACATAACATACATGGTACCACTACAGCACCCATGATCACATACAGAACACAGCTCTGCTGCCTGTCCAATTCACTTCAGGTGTTTCAGCCATATCATTCTTCAGCATCTTTGACAGAAAGGTGCTGAATTATTACATTCCCTCTTACAGGTCAGGGGGAGGAGACTGCAAGGCAGAGGATTTGCACTGCAGTCAGGAACCAAACCCAACTCAGACAGCACTCCTGAAACACAGAAGTCACCATTCATCTGTCCTAGGATACGCTGCTTCCACCAAGATGAACCCATCATCAGCAATAACACGCCCCTGGCTCCTGTCCACCATGAACACCTACTGTCTAGCTGTGTGCATTTAGATAATCTTTTGCAGTGGCAGGACTAACATAATAATTCATTTATGTATCAATTTTATATTTCAATAGTATGATATCATGTGCCTGAGAAAGCAGAAGAAAATGGACTGAGAAAGAAAGGCAGGAGAAGCAAAATAAGCAATTGCAGGTAGCAGATACTGTTGAATACACCTTTTGTGATTTTGCTATTACAATTCAAAACTTAGCTGAATGCCTGTATTTCACTCACTAACAATTCATACACTCCTCATAGAAATTATGAGTTTCTACATACCAATCAAACCAGTTGCTCTAAGAGTAGGCAATGACCAACTGGACTGCAGACCCATCTGGTTTACTGTGGAGGAACTATGTACAAACCATGCTCTTAATAAGACACTGAACTACTGTTCCACCTGGTTGCCTGCATTCAGTGTGCCTGATCCACAAATAAAAAAAGTAAATATTAACTGAACAAAAAAAAATAACAAAACTTGACCTTCTTGTAGATGGCAATGCTTGTCGCATCAAATTCCAGACAAACACTCAGCTTTTTGGGTACCTGGAAGATTTAAAGTCTTCTTTGAAGCTGCTGCCTGCTGGAAAAGCCCAAGAGCACTGCTTTCCATCAAGTGTGCCAGGAAATCACTAATTCAGCAGAAAAAATCTGTATCTCCAAAATCTCACTGCATCTATACATTTAACACAAAAATGCTGACTTGGGAAGCACTCCTTCAAGGTACAAAACAAGCAAGCATTACGACTCCCTGTCCACAGACAAAACACCAAAATATCAACTTAAAAGAAGATTTTATAAAGTCCCAAAGAGTTTTGCTTTGGCTATGTTTGCCTGAGTTTGTACACTGGAGTTTTCAACTTCACTTGCAGACCTCAAACCATTTGTTTCCACCAAGTGGTCTGTGGCTTTTTCACGTTCAAATGACATTTTGGTAGGAACAAACTTGGGCTCGTACACCATCTTCCACACATTTTGTCTTGTTCACAACATGCCATACATCCAGCCACACTCCATCTGGTCAGCAGCAGAGAGTAGGCCCACTTCTATGGTAGATACCAAATACATTGTGAGATGCTGCTCAAGACCATCAAGTCTGCTGGGATGTTTTTGGTACACCAAGAGTATGCCAGCTCATGCCAGCCAGACCAGTGTTCCTATCACTCAGCATGTTTGGATAGACAAGGTCTGAGTAAGGCACCCCCACCCTACGCTTAATTCCTTCCCCTGGTAAGCCTGTGGGCCCCTCGGACCTTGTGCCAACATGCAGGCACACAGATGACCTAAAATTTGGGCATTAAGCCCAAGTCAACCCCTTGAGCAATATGCCCTCTAAAACCACACCCACAACATCCAGAATTGTAATGCAGTTTTCAAGAAATACGCCTTCCATCACCACTGGCTTGCTCCCTCAGTCCCCAGCAGCTACAGGCTCATAGTTCCCTATGAACTTCCTCCCTTATTGTACTTGCAGTCTAAAAGAAAACAAACCTTCAGACACCCTCCCTCCCGCCTCCCTGCTGCCCATCATACTCACTCCCTGGCTCTGAATTCTTTTTCCATTACTTGATTTCCACTCTGTGCACCCCACCCTTGTGCTCTGCTCGCTCACTGCAACAGTGTGCTGAATCCAAGGCTTCTCTCCTCGATGCTCCTATCGCTTTCTGCTGGCATCCCTCTTCACGCTGCTGCCTGATCACATGAGGTGCACCCAGCGATGCAGAGGAAAACAGTATGCTACCCGATGAAACAACATAGTATCCTGTCTTTAGTGTTTTAAACATGTTTTTCCATTTTTCGCAACACCGCGTTTCAGGTTCAAAAACAGCATCTGCCTTTTTTTCAGTGTGAAAAGTAACCCGGCATTCAGAATCAAAATGGAGAAAAGTATTAGTTATTGGAAATGCAAAAAAGAAATCTCTATATAATGACTACATTCCCCCATTGAAACAAGGTGCTCAGTATAGATTTGCATTTCAACACATGGCCTTGCTATTTACCACATTAAAAGCAATTTTGTTTCCTGATATGACAACGCTTGCATTTCTATAAGGGGAGTATGGGTTCTGTGACACTCATGACATCTACCCTGTGCTACTTGTTCTGTGGCCAGGGGAAAGGGAGGGCTTACATCAGCAAGATCCTGCATCTCTCCCTCTCTCCTCCTGGGTATTTTGATAAGATACCCTTAGCATGGTAACTGAATACCAGGCACATTCATCAGCCTAAGCAGACCACTCCTTCTCAGCCTGCCCAACAGAAAACCAGGGCCAGTTTCAGCTGCATACATACATATTCCACTGGGAGCAAAACAGGCACATTTGGTTAGTGTAACAATCTTTTTTATTTCAGTTACTTTGTCACATATAACTTTATGTAAGCTACAAAAATCGTGAAATGCAGAAATGGTATTAAAACTGCAAACTTAAAAGTCTTCATAAAAAAAAAGAAAAAAAGTGTCTTTCCCTGCTAACAATGACCATTTAAAACAAACCATATTTTGATGTATTCATTTAATAAACATACCGTACACTTCTCAAAAATAAATAAAGAACAACATCAGAAAAACCATCAACAACATGAAGCATTTAGTTGTCTTTTTTTTTCTCCTTTAAAGACAGAAATGAAATTTCTAGGCACAGTTTTAGGCATTATAGAGGACACAGAGGCAACAGGTTAGTGTGCACTGCTCTGTACAAAAATACAGTCTGAATAAATTACATTGCTAGCCATAAGATTAGACTTCACTTACCAGCCAGTTCATTGCATGTTTAATAATATACAGTTACATGCTAATCCATATATATCATTTATATTTCAAACACATAGGTGTCTCTATATTCGTTTTTAAAATTTACAAAAGCTAAACGAAGTTGTGCAAGAAATCCAGAAGAGGTGCTAAGTACTTGTCAGCACCGGACGGTATACTTTAAGCTTAAAAAATACAAATAACTAGCCCTGCTTGCAAGTTTGCTATATATATATTTAATCATATATATTTGGAAGAAAAAAAAAATTATTTGTTGTGTGAGAATCATCCTGCCAGTGAGATAAAACCAAACAACTGAAATAATGGTGGCATGACACAAGCACAATGTACAAAATGATTGATTAGTCATACGTACAGTCAAGACACAGATATGTATCCTTTTTTTGGCTAGAAAAAAAAAATCAGCATAATGTTGTATTTACTTTTAGTTCAGTGCTGAGAAACAGAATGCTTGCTGAAATTGGCAATGGTAAGGGGGGGGGGGAAACCAAAATGGCAGTAGCAACATAAGCTAAAGGTAGGTACATAAACCCAAATACTAGATGCCCAAACACAAAGGACCTGAGGAGTTTGAGAGGTGTGTCATAATAGATTGCATTCTCTTCAAGAGGAAAAGCAGGTGTTGAGACTGAAAATCAGATCTCTGACTCAAATATGAATGAAGAACCTTGTCTTTAGGCATTCACGTTTGTAGATTTTTTTGCCTGAACATCTTTCATATTAAGAGCCGGGTGACTTTCAGTGTGCATGCCTTTAATTTGCATATGCCTTAGGCCTGACATTTGTTTTTGCTCAAACTCTACATTAAAAAAAACAAAAAACAAACAAACAAACAAAAAACCCAAACTTGATAAATTAGTAGATACAATATGGGTTCAGAATTGCACCTTCTTGTCAGCACAGGCAAAGTGCTGCACGATGTCAGCACCAAAACACCATTATAGAAAGGTACAGAAATCTTCTCACAGTGGGCTTCTCTACATTAACCTAATTCCCATGCCAAACTACAATGTTCTCCATGCTGCTAAATAAAAGCAGAACTACACAGCTGTTCAGAAAGATATAGAGTTAACTATATACTGAATATCTGCCTTAAGTCTGTCTCAGGAAAAAAACAGAGTTACAAATGCTCTCTGGTGGCTGTGAAACAAGTAGACATAATTTTTCCTCCCATTCTTTTTGTTCTCCAGGCATTGCCATACAATCCCGTCCAAGTCAAGCTATCATTTTGCTCCATCTAATCTAGTTAATCACCACTGGTCCTGGAAAAACTGCTGATACAGAATATTCTGCCATGGCAGTAAAGATTTAACTTGAGAAGAGCCCCAGAGTTTTATAAACCACCTCCATACATTGGCAAGACTTTCACAACAACCTCACAACAACCCTCCTCCACAGGGACCCTGTGGCCCCATGGTCACTGCAGAACCTCTGCACCCTGTGAACGGTGGCAAAGGCACTAACACTATAGATGCAGTCTTAACATCAGCAGTCTTTTCCGTGACACCAGCAAAACCATTGGTATAGAGGTGGATGTGCAACCCCAGCATACCTGCTTTTGTAGAGGTCCACATAGAATATATTTTAAATTTCTCCATTAAAAAAAATAGTTATTTTTAAAGATTAGAATTGTATAAAAATATGTTCATAATTAATTGAAAATATCCAAATAAGCAAATAATAAACAAAAATAAAAGTGATGCGGATTAAATTCATGTATAAATTCTCCCTATTTTATCTTGGGTTTCATTTCACGTGTACAGTCTCTGGATGTTTTAAGTGGGAAAAATGCTAAGCAAGGAGTAATTAGATGTACATAATCATCAGCTGGTCCATGATAAACTTAGCTTTTATAAACAAGAGATTACCTCCTGTAGTGCTAATGCTTTAAGACGGATATGATGGGGTCTCAGCTGTATTCTTGATGATCAGAGACACTTGCAACCTAACCAGATTTTTTAAAAATGGCAGTTTTTTCATTACAACAGCCTTAGAAAACAATTTCTAGTAATTACTAGATTACACATGGAATAGCAAATAGTAACTTCGTCCCTTTCTATCTTAACTTGATATGAACTTCTAGGCATTTCCCATAACACAGAGTCTGTACAAGGGCATATACAGAAGACAAACCATTTTATGTTTATTTTGTAACTGCAACCAAAATTGGGGGGTACCAATCCAAGACTCTCAAGAATGTGTACAAAATTAGTATTTTAACCACTGCATCACAGCTCATATTACAATTTTAATCGTCTCTCTCCCTCTGCATTTATATTTGTACTATATATATTCATTTATACTAACAAATACCTTTCAAAAATATAACTGAACTTGTTCCATATGCATTCTTTTCATGAAGTTAAATATGTACTTAGGACAACTGCAATTCGTTCATGCATTTTAGATGCCTCAGGGACAGTTGAAGTCTTTTTCTACCCGCCCTTATCTCCACCCTCCCAACAAAATACTCAGAGCTGAGACAACTTCCAACTACACAGTCAGAAGCACATGTCTCCAGGTTTGGACTTCCTTCAACAATCTGCTACAGCTGGCACAGTGATGTCAATTACCAATTCATGAAATCCTGTGTGGTTGGTGGCTTGTTTGTATTTTTTTCATTATTAATCTCCCAGAAGACTGTTGAATACAGATATTAGACAAGTCATTAACCAGTTACATTCACCGCCTTCAACACAGTCACTTGCAACTAATTCCTTAAGAGCTTTTTGAGCAAGTAACAAGGGGCCAACACAGCCTATTGTACAAGATGCCATTGCCTGCTTATCAGACATCTGAATCCTCTATGATACAGGAAAACTTCTAAATGGAGCCTATACCAGCTGCTCCCCTGAAGGCAATAGCAGATGCTGGCGTTGCATTCTCATTCCAACTAGTTTTCTCACAATGATCGCTGTCATGTAGATCCTTTTGCTCGTTGTCAGGAAAAATGAAGCTTATGTATCAGCAGCTTGCAGCATCTGCCTATGTAAGATCAGCAATCCTGGTGTTTGCAGTTCTTTTAAATGGTTGGAAAAGCTGGTTATAGTGTTCACACCCAAAAGGCAAAGGCTATTTTATCAACAGAGCAGACTGTTTGGTGCTCCACAAGTGTTCTAAAAAAACTGTGAGTTAGAAAAGATGGGATAATCCTTTTGTTACTTTTCTTTCCATTTAATGATCCTAGTAATAGTCTTCATAGTTCTTAGGGTTCAGGCAATAAAGAATGGCACCCCCAAATGAAAATATAGTTGCACCCCAAGCCAGGCCATAGCCCCAGTTGAACTCATGGTATATTTTCAAGCTGACCGTTTCGATGAACTTGATTGGGTAAAGGACTAAGCTGCACACCTGAAGAACAACTGAAAAAGAAAAAAAAAAAAACAAACACAAATGTCAGAAGCATCTTTAATTAATTTCCATAACACAAGGAAAACACCACATAACTGAAATTCCCATTTAAAATGGTCTTCAGGCACGTATAGCTTGTAAGTACTGCTCTTTTTGAAAAAAATATCACCTTCATTTCCTCAACAGATCAGAGCAGTTCTTCCATATTCCCACGTTGATGAACAAATGTTATTGCTATGGTATAACGATGATCTTTCAGATGTCCATGAAATAAACAATGAAAGCAATCTTTTCCAAATTCTTTTGTCTCTCCTTTGTATTTTAGTTTGCAGTTTTTATTCCTTCCGTAACAACAAAACCAAGATTGCTTGTTCTATAGCTATTATAAATAAGTCAAAATGAGAAGCAAGAACAAACAAATATTAAGAAATATAGCTGAGAGTCAAATCATTTAATAGCCTAGAAATAATTCATTGCAGTAGGTGATACATATTTATGTTCAGTAGAGACTCACTGAATTGCATATTTCATATGCATTACTGTGTACTGTAATCAGAATTAATGATATTGTTACACAGAATACCAAGGAATCTATAAAGTTTGATCAGTCACTAAACTTCCAGCTGGCAAAACATTGCCTTGTACTATGAATTTAGGGGGTGGGTCAGAAATGCTCCATGATGAAAAAAAAGCTAATAAAACAGATCAAATCCAAGGCAGTAAAAAGCTTAAAAATCATTACTTTCTACAACACTGTCTCTGAGAGAGCCAGATCTCCTGCAGCCTGATCCACACGGCTACAGTGGAATTCAGCAAACCTGTTAATTATTGTGCTACATCAAAAAAAACCCCCATACAGTAACCTGAAAGGGAAAATACACAGATGAAGAACCCCAATTTTCACAAGAAGATTTCAGTTGCCTTGGCATCTATTCTCTTGTAAATTCAGGTGCACTATTAACAGAAAATTGGGACAACAGTTTCCAAGGTAAGCAGGTGTAAATTACACTTGGTTTGAAGATGCTGTATGATGTAGTGATTCTTCAGGCCTCTAGCTCTGCCACCCACAAATGAGAAAACATAACAGGAATATACAAAACATCCTTTTTTGCCCCTCAATTATATGATATGGCCTTATCGCAATGCTCCCTTTCAGCATTTTACACTGGAGATTTTTAAAGACTTCAGCACATGGCTGTCTTTGTAAGCTACCCCCAACCCCAGACTACAGTCATGGTGGGCATATCCACAAAGTTCAGCACATGCTTACATATTTGCAGGCTTGAGACATACGTTGATGAAAGTTCAATGCTATGCAATGTAATGCCATAATAACTACATTCTTTAACATCGACTGGGTCATTTTTTACACTTTATTAGGTATTGTAAGAAGAACGAATGCTATTTAGAGAACTACTATAAAACCAGTGCCAATATAAAATGCCAGTGGATAATAGAAAGGAAAACTACTTTGGACTACAGAAGCCCTTCTGAAATTTCATGAAGGAGTTACAAGAAAATAAAATAATGTTAACTATATTCTTCTACCGCTTGAACACTTTGCACATTCAAAATCTGTCATTTGCCTTTTCAGTCCCACACATGCTCTTTACTGTTGCCAAACTGGCACCTCTCATTAACTCTGGAGAGTAATGCTCTTCTGTCTTCTGGATTGGGACTGGTATGGGGAAATGATTTCCAATGTTCATTACCCATCCTTGGTGATAATACTTTACAATACATTCATCAGAAATTTCTTTCCCCCTTCCCCATCCATGTAGCCTACAGACTAGTCTTTGCACTGTGACTTGAGACTGACAATCTGAATAATGTTTGCATAGTGGATTTTCTGATGTTGATACTAAATTCCACAGGATTTTTTTAATCCTAAAGTTATTGAAGTGTTACTTTGTGTTATTCCATTTTAATATAATTTTTGCATGCCAGCTCACAAAATACTGCGCAACACTGGAGAAATTTTGACAGGGTACACTAGGGGAACCGCCTGACTTATGAAAAGATTATGCATTCCAATTCTGTATAATGAGAGCATCATTACACTCAAAAATACCTGAACATATGCTTAGCTTTCAAACACATCTTTAAGACCGTTCAAAGTCAAAAAGGATTTCCTGAGATGAATGGATATAAGCAAGTTCTTCAGTGGCTTCCCAAACTGGGGCTGCAGCATCTCTGCTGAGTCAACACAGGAATTGCTCTGTTGTGTGCATGTCAAGTGCCAACCAAGGAAGCTCTCCATCTTCCCTCAATCTAACATATGAAGTATGCTGAATTTTAATCTACAGATTAGACTCGTCAAAACAAAACAAAACGTTTTTGTTGGAAGAGGAATATGTGGCTGAAGAAGCAACACCCACAATAGCTTTCTTGACATTTCTGTGGTGAGAATTCTGCTTTTGCTACTACTGATCCAGCTACACTACTGAAAAACTCAAAGAAAGTGCTGGCAGCAACTGGTCAGTGGAAACAACCCCACTGCACAACACTACCGCCGCTTTGCACTTTTTTTACCTCCTATTTTTGTTGCTGCTCCCTGTAAAGTGGGAAGGAACCTGTGTAGGCTAGAAAGAAGAGCTAGTGAAGTTTTGAAAAATGACCAGTATGATCCAAAAAAAGATGTTAAAACCACTGCTTGCAACTACTGATCTGCTTCCAATGAATTTAAAGGAACTTCGCGCTATTTTGACCTGTTTATGGGAAGCATACGTACTACTTTTTTTTTTTTTTCTCAGAAGCGCTAGTCTTTTTCTGTAGAAAAAAAGGCTGAAAAAGAAATCTTAAAAAAAAATAAATTCCACTTCAAAATGCTACTCAAAAAAGACTAGTCAAACTAGACTATTCACTTCAAGTTTACGCCCATTTTTATGACTAGGACTACGACGCTTGCAAGACAATTGCACAGGAACAAAAGTACTAGTTTTGTTCCATTTACATGAAATACATGCAATTATATGTACTTACCATATTAAACATGTAAAAATCACAACACTTTAAAAATTCTTTGTTCAAATGTTTGATTACAACAGTTTTGCTGTCCAGTAAAACTTATAATGTGGCTTTATAATTGGCCTACATTTATTAAAATGTTGGTGCTGGCTAGTAAGTTCTGTATTTCTGCTTTCTACACCATTCCTCCTGCTCATTCACATGAGCAAAGCACTCCATTAATAGCCAACAATAACCAACGGCTGTTGCAGTTTCAAAGATTAGCACACACACAACTGCTAACCAGGAGGTTGTTTGTACTTAATGCAACCTGTGCAATTAATTGGGATGCAGCATGAAGAGAAAGGGGGTCTGTGCCAATTTTGAAAATACTGCTAGCTCAAGAACAGACCACCCTCCTACACAGGAAGGCCAGGAATTTCAGAAGGAGGCCCAGTTGGTCAAACAGAGAGTTTCTCAATGAATGTGCAAGAAAGGGGCACACGAGCAGAAAACAAGGACAGACAATGAGAGGGGAATATAAAATCACTGTTTTGATACTTCGATACAAAATCAGGAAATTTGAAGCCCAGCTGGAGCCCAACATTAAGCTGGGAAGTGGCAAAAAGGGTAATAAAGAAGGGTTTCCACAGATGCATTAGTTGCAAAATGAAGTTCAGAAAACATATTTATACAATGATGGACAGGAAAGGCAGTATAAGTGACAGATGATACACTGTGACACTTTTTCCAAAACCTCTAAGTGACCCAAGAGTGATGAAAGGGTCGGCCAATGTGATCTTGCGCTATCAACTATAAAAAATAAATCACAGGGATGAGGAGATATTCAGATGACTGGAAAAAGGTTAACATTGTGTCCATTGTTAAAAAGGCTAGAAGTGACAAATCCACAGAATAGCAGCCTCAACTCAATCCCTGGAAACATTATGGAGTACATCCTCTTAGGAGTCCAACTCCAAGCACATGCAGAACAAAGTGGCAATCAGCAGTGAACATGGATTCACCAACTAAGGACAAGGATCCAAAGAGCTGCCAAGATAATCACAATACTGGAGCAAGTCATCCTTAAGAGGAGGATGCAGGAGCCAGGTTTCTTTAGACACATGAAAAGGAAGCTAAGGAGCAATTTCAAACCAGCCTAGTTACCTGAAAATGTAGCTGCAATAATGATAGAAAAAAAACAAACAAACACCTCCTCTTTGTAGTACCAGGCAACTTCAGATAATGGCAATGGACACAAATCTCAGTTTCAAAAATTCAGGACAGACGACAGCAGGAAAGAAAGAAATATCATAAGGAGGGTAGTATGGCACCAGGACAACATACCTGGGGAGGCTGTGGAATCTTCATACCTGGAGTTCTAAAGACTGGTCCACTCAAAGCTACAGCTGATTGACCTAGTGTTTTCCTGCCTCAACAAGAAGCCTGGACTACATGACCTAAGGAGTACCTTTCCTATCAATATACCTTTGATGCTATAACTCTTTTTGCTGTCCTGTAGCAACTTGCACTACATCCTGCTGAAGTCAGTCCTACTGTTTCAGACCATTCTATCAATTTCTCAAAATCAAATTCTGTCCTCCAATGTATCTGCATTTTTTTTCTAGCTTTACTGTAAAATTTGGCAAGTAGACTTTTATTATACCTTCCACAGAAGGTAGAATAATACCATTATGGAAATAGGTAATAGCACAGAACTCAGCATGCAATCCAGCCAAACTGCGCTTTGACTCTCTGTCAGAACAGAAAGATAAATCTCTAAGTATTCTCCAAATATTATCTGCTGTCATTTTTTTTTACTCTCTCACCTATAGTGCTTTCACTTAGCCACTGTTTGCCAAGCTTACATGTAAAAGCATCCTGTGTTAAAAGCTTACTAACCTCAACAGGCTATTCTTCTAAACATTGTTAAAACAGCCCCAGAAGGCAAACTTCTTTTATATTATTTTTTGGTTGCTTTTATGGACTTTCAACAATTACACTTCCTCTCTCTACGCCTAAATTAAGACTTCGTTCGCAGTCAGTTATCTGGTAACCGTATCATGAGACCACTACACTGACAAGTTTGTGAGCTTGTGGATGCAGCTTTCAGGGCCAGTTTTGTTCATGAGCACTAAGACACCCCAGCAAGTACGTAAGTTAGTGACCTCTACTAGTCCAAAAATGCTGGGAAAAGCTGTTTGAGGCAAGGTAGGTCCATGCAAGAGTGTCCTGCAACTGCTCCACATTTTTCCATTACCTGAGGTATTCCCGTTCCTCTCTCCATTACAGAGCTGCCAGTATGTATTTTAAACACATTCACAACTGTTGATCACTTGCTGGCTTATTCTCAGTATCTAGGTTGAGTTAGTTTATTGTCTCTTTGCTTTTTCATGTCTTCCAGCCATAGTCAATCTTCTTCCTCACCTACAGAGTTGCTAACTGAAACCTGAAGCTGAGAAAACAAATTAAAAAAAAAAAAATAATCCAAACTAGAAGGAAATAAGGAACCTGGAGTCCACTGTTATGACTCTAGAGTGCCTGGAAATGACCTTTCCATTTTTTTCTTTTTCCCCACACAGTGACATTTTCTACCTGACACACAGATCATTCAATGTCTGTGGGCAATTCATCCTGTGTTTTTTTTCCAGAGGCAGCTGATGGACTCCTAACCAGAGTCATACAGAATATTTGGTCTTGTCAGCAGATTCACGGGCTGGAGCATGTTTTGTTCTCAAAGAACTTGTGAAATCCACAGGTGAAGGTTTGAATCCATGAACAGTTGCGTAAGGCACAAACTATACCGTGCTGCAATCTTAACTTTCCCCTCTTCCACAGAGGACATTTTCCACAGTTCTTTCAAGATATGCCAGTCCATATTCACCTCTAAAAATAGCTGACATCAGAGATAATATCTGTAGGAAATGACGCTAACAATGTCAGCATCCAGTCCCAAAAGGATTCTCCTCAGATTTGCCAGATAATGAAGAAGAATGGGACGTGCTGTCTTGGCCTCATCATGTCTCTTCTTCTTGTATGCTTCAGGTCACAGCTATTTAAAATACATGTGCATACACACACAGTGGCAAAAGAAAGAGCTAAACACCACTCAGGAGCTAAAGCACCGAGGTATTTTCCCTTTTTTATGCAAGTAAGCTTTAAACACCCCTTCCGCCCTAAAATTTATAGTAAAGACCAGAATTACTTTTATGCAGAGGAAACGCCTAACTGATGTATTTAAGAATATTTTTTTGCTTTCTATTTTTTTAGCACAAACTTAACTATATACCAAATAAGCAATACGGCAAGATAGGCAGTGCATGGCTGAACAATTACTAAGTTAGCACACAATGTTACAAGAAATAAGTCAAAATCCAAATAAGATACCACTACAGAAATCCAATAATACCATTTCCAAAGTTAACTGCCCAGCATGTTTTATAATACCAGAATTTATACTAAATTTTAATGCAATGGCACCAGTGCCTTTATTCATTCAACCAAGCAAGCAATGCGATACACAGCAAAAAGATACAATTTCTACCAAGAAATTTGATCCTAGGTTGCATTCGTTTCATAAAAGCAAATGAAATATAACCTACCAACATTTCCTGAGCAAATAAAAGTGCTGCTGCTCAGTCAAGGTATCGTTAACAGCAGGGGGCAGCAGGAGCCTTCCCCTGAGCTTTGTTTCATTCCCCAACACCCTGCAAATTCTGCAGCCTTATCTTTTCATATCCTTCCTCGTAAGTGACTTCTTTCAATACATCCCGAAGACTAGGTTCTGTCATCCTCTTCGTTACAGGCTATCTGAAAGGGCTTAAGCTGCTGGTTCCAATGCAGATATGAGTGATAGGATGAAGGCAAACCCTGCTTGGGGAGTCTCAGGAGAAACAGAAACATTCGTCCTGACTAAACCCCAAAACACCAGAATGTACAGAAGGAGACGATTTGATATTGTAATTATACCTCACTGGACCAGTCTTATGGACAATTCAGATTCATAGGTCTCCCTTAAGATTTTGTGATAGTCTATATAAACTGTTCCATTTTCATGTTTTTAAAACCAAACAGGGATTGCACGGTGACAGCTTGTTAAATTAATAACTAAGTAAGTAAGCTGACACAATAAAATGAATTCCTTATGGCACAGAGGCATACATAAACACCTTGCAACATAATCCTATTTATTTTCACATGTAGGGCTTCGATGGTTCACATTTGAGCATCAATTATCCTGTTTTAAAATTGTAAAACCAAGAACATTAAAGTAACAGAAATGGCTTTGTATGAAGAATAAAAATGGGGACATCAAACAGCACAAACTCGCAGACTAAAAATAGTACTTTGAGATTTATCCTCTGTAGTTGCCCCTGCTGCATTCATGTCACAAAACAATAAATATAATGCAAATAAATAATTGTTTATGAACCAATATGTACAACTGCAAAAATGATTAATGCTGTGCAGAACCAGTATCTGGAAAAACCTCCCTGGAGTTAACACAGAAGTAAACCTCTGAATTAGTATGCAGAACAAGGCACGTCTTCCTTCACAAAAGTGAAGCTGCTCTCATGAAATTTTCATAATGGTGCCAGTAATCTGCTTACCTGCAGCAAAGAGCATGACTGCAACTGGTCTGTAGAACCGCCTCCGAGATCCCACGCAGATAGAGATCAACCCAACCAGGAAAGCTATGAGAATGATGGCAGCACCACCCAACAGCAAAGCAAGAGTAGCTATCTGCCAGTCTGGGGGGGGGGGGGAGGGAAAGAGAAGGGAAAAAAAAAAAAAAAAAAATATTCTGTCAGTAAAACCCATAGGCAAAACCAGCAGAATATGAGGAACACAAAGCCTGCATCAAGGCTTGGGTAAATAAACAACTAGACTTTGGATTCCTTTTCTCCTAATTAGTGAAACACCTTTATACAACAGATACAACTCAGGAGCAAAGTGCCGCAACCTCCCACGCTTTTTCAAGGCTTAGTTGGCCTCGCTGGGATTTTGGCTCGAGTAAGACTGAATAATTTTGTCCCCTGGTTTTGTCCAAATTAGAATGAGCAATTGAGGCAGGGTCCAGATTAGCTACTGTGTGTTAGCTGACCCCCAGTCAGTTGTAACTTTCTCACAGATGAGAGTGAAAGTCAAACCTCTGCTTGAGCTGATTAGGGTGCCACAGGCAGGGAAATGCATGGAGGCTTATCATATACGCGTCACCTGGGAAGTACCCAAGGTCTCATAATATGAATAGCAAAACTAAGGCAAAGGAAGAAGATGCTCAAAGCATTAAAAAATAAATCCTTTTCAATACTAAAAAAAGGTGAAAGTTAAGCCCTTCTAAAGGCAGTACTGATCACTAGATGTAGACCAGGTCAAATCTGAAGTCCATTTTAAAACGTCAGTTATCTTAAAGGGTCAGTTTTTCTTTTCTTCCCCCAAAAGCAACTTCTGGATTTCACCCAGTGTATTTTCTAGTTATTTTCATACATAACAGAAACAGTTACAAACGACATCCTTGCCCTCTTATACCACATCCATTTGCAAGCTGATGGCCATCACGAGTCTATACAGCATCAAAGATCCAACTTAAAAGCATCTGTAGGATTTTCAAAAGGCACAGGCTTTGTACTGTCTCTCCTTGCAAAACGGTATTTAAGACCTCATCTCTCTGCAGTAACGGGCATCAAGAAAAACATTCAGATCACTCTTTACTGTTGATGACTCCTATTTAGTAGTTCAAGGAAGATGATCTAAAGTCAGCTTGTGGAGAAAGGACCTATGGATCTAATGCATCTCATTACTTTGAAAAATCTAGCGATACATACGATATTCAGAATAAAATGGCTGAATGTGTTACATAGTTCAAAGAAAATAAGATTAATTATTTCCAAAATAAATTTAGATATTCTAATGTTACTAAAATAAGAACAACAACAAACCCCCACATTTTCTTTTCAAAAAGAGCAAAATTCAGTGTTTTAAAAAACAGTACATCCAGTTTTAAGAGGGATCTAATCTGCTGAAGATACTGACAGTGCAGCTGTGAGTTTTGGGAATGGAAGGCTGGCAGTCATTATCACCACAAAGACTTCATATACTATATGAAAAAGGACGAAGGAGATTAAAAGAAGAAAGGGAACAAAAAAGCTATAAAAGCACTGATAAATGAGAAAGCAATTTTAAAGGTGTGTTTGTGCAAGTACGCACATTTATTTTAATTCTTTTTAGAAATCCAGGCATGTTGTTTACTAATACTTTAATTACTGAGTACTCATCCTTCCAAGCTCTTTTAACTCCTTGTTTTCTTACTGGACCAAACACCAAGCCTGGGAACAAACTCCTTCTATGGCCTTCAGCATGCAATCTCTAACATCAATTTGCCGCGTGTCCCACTGCTTTACTATTATTGGGATGGAAATACAATTTTAGTTATGGATGGGAACGTTATGAAGAGTGGTTTTTAATGTTGCCATGATCCTTCAGAAATACCAAGTGGTTAGTGTACTGATGATTTAGAAAGTATTCTTCCAATATCAGAGTGCATTACAGAGATAAAATACAGAAATAAATAAACAGAATGGACCACTTTGGAACAACATGAAAGGAATCCTTGCACCAGGAAATTACACAGATACAAAGACTAGACACATAAATCCATATGCCCCCAAAGTTAAAAGCCATACAAAATTGATGAAATAAATCAAAGTGCCAGATGGGAAAACTCAGAAACCAAGATTTTTGAAATCCACTACAAATAATAAAATAGTAAATGTTATTTTCACATTGATCAGACACCAAAATCTACTGCAAACGCTACTCCAATGCTGCACACCTTTCAACTAAATGGAAAAAAAGTTGAGTATCCTATTGCTTTCCAAAACCACTTTGGCAAGACCACAAAACAAGTGAAATTAACTAGGGCAAAGGTGATATAAGTGCGGGGTTAGAATATAGTTTAGCTTCCACATCAGATATATCTATGGATTTTGGAAAGGTTAAAAAATAAACAAACTACCTTACTATAGTAATGATGTGGGAGGTAGAAGGACAGTGTTGGAAAACACCTACACTCCCAACTAAAAAAGAACTGACAAACAAAATTAATTTCTTGACTAAGAGCACCTACTCAGCAATGTTGACAATGGCAAAAAAGTTGAGGGTATTAATGTCCCTCACTGCTAGCTGAGGATCAGGTATTGAACACTGTGCTCTGGACCACAATGTCTGGAATTGCCCCTGTATTTTACCTCCAGCCTCTTTTACAGGAGCATAAAATGCCACCAGCCTTTACCCTGAGCTGCAGCTGAGAAGGATTCTGGTTAAACAACATCATGAAAGTCAGACATTCAGTGCACAAAGACTACTGGACTGAATTTTCCTATACTGACTACCATGGAAACTACATGTTTAAATCTCCTTGTTATCTTAGAAAAATCTTAACTTTCAATTCTGAAAGCCATTTGATCTGGTGACAAAATAAAGCTTATGTTGGATTTAGGAAATAAAACCTTCTACATTGCCCTTGTACTGACCACTAATTATTTTTTAAGAAAAAATCCAGGCCACTGGACTTTACACAAAAGAAAAGAAACATCCAAAGAGAATTGAATCACTACCTCTAAAGAAAGAACACCCTGTAAATTAGATAGCTACAACAATATAACCACATACAGCAAACACAGTTTTCTACAATAAAAATCTGTAGCTTTCCCTCGGACTACCCAAGAGTGATTTATAACACACAGCATCAAAATGGGAACAGCAGATTTCTCTGTTACATAGTGCTACTGGTACACAGAACATAAACATCATAAGCCTACTTTAGGGTATCCAAAATATACTTGCACCATTTCTGGGCATGCACCAATCTTGCAAGTAAGTTACCAGACTCAATACAATAGCCTCGGCAGTTCAGTGAGGCTGCTTGTTCTCATAGAGATAAAAACCTGCAGAAACATGAGCAAAATGGGACTTAGAGACAATCATTATTAGTTTCCTGGATTCAAAACACAATCTGAGTACAATTTAAGAATATACATCAGTATTTTTCACTGAACATCACTACAGTTTATTTACACTACACATCCACTATCTAAGAAAAAAGTTAGGAAACTGTAAAATCGCACTCTTACAAATCTTAATAAACTTTTAACTTTTGAAAAGCCCTGTCTTTTCACAGTCATGCCCAAATTAAGTTGCTCTGCTGGTTTATAACTGTAGCGTCAACAGAAAGCATAACTTCAGATTTTCTCAGTGTTCATGATATTAGCAATATGTTAAGAATTACACTGATAATGTCACCTAACCAATCTGAACAACTAGAATTAATACATTTTAACAATTATTAAGTAACTCAAGACAGTTTCTTAAGAAAAGCCTCACTTAATATATACTATTTTCAGGTCTGAAAATCCAAACATGTTTTTGTACTGCACGAGAAGCATCAGAATGTCTATAGTCATGGGAAATATATACTGTAGTTCTGATGGGGATGATAGTGTTTGCATATTTTTTATTATAATAATCTGCCTATTAGTTTAGGGATATAGAAGTCCGTATTTGAAAATATATATAAATAGGAAGCTAGCTACTTAACACACTTTTTTTCAAAATATACATGGTGTAAAATTTATTAAAATTACTATCTTCAGTGAAAAAATAAACAAACCCCCAAACCACGATGTTAATGTTTCTTTTCAGTTAATGCCTCATACATAAGTCAGTGCCTTTTTGTAAGGATAGCTTGGTCTCCTTGCTCTTTGGAAATTCTGCCTGTTTCTTAATGATACAGAATCACAGTGTTAATTGCACATTGAAATATGTGACTTTCCTCCCTTCCTCCCCTTAAAATGAAATGACCTAAGGCTTTGAGCTGTATATTCATTTTTAATTAAAAGCAGCTCTATCTGCTCTATTTTTTAGGCAAAATAATACTTCAGTACTAGGATAAAATCAGGAAAAACCATAAAAGAAGAAGAAAACATCTCAAAGTTCTGAAATGCTTATTTTAATAAATAGGTCATTTGTTAACACAAGAAAGAGCAATGCAAGAGCCCATCATTGTCATAGATTTCATGTTTCCAGCAAGCTCCCTCAAAATCAAACATTTTATCTACATGGTATTCTACAGTAGAAGAAGTGGTAAACATAAAAACGTATTGTGGAGTCTTTGAAACATTTGTGTATGTGGCTCTTTCAAATGATGTAAGTGAACTGAATTAATCTCTTAAGAAACAATCAAGCATTCCTTTCTTTCAAACAATGGTTCTCCACCAAGTCCTCTCATAGAGGCTGAAGTAAGAAAATGCATGCAGCTGTTACATGATGAAGGTAATGACTGACCTTCCAGCACTAAACCAAAACCTCGGTAAGAAACAAAACAGAAAATCACTCTTAGGTAAGTTTTTCTGATTCCTCGCAAAGCTTCCACTTATCTGCCCTCAGGCAATAAATATCCTTAGAAATTGTAATATAGCACTCAAATTCAAGAATAATGAATTTGAAAGAATGCATCGAATAAAGCATAGAAAGTGGAGGCATCCGAACATAGAAAATTAAATATAACCCACAGAATGTCATAACAATCAACTAAGATAAATAGGTAATCATAATTGCTTCATATTCAAAACTATTTGTAAGTTCATAAACACTCATCAACTTAACTATCAAATAGCCAACGAAAGTTTAAAAAGTGTAGCGATTAAATAAGAACACAAAGGTCGAATCTAGTTTCTAGAATTGCATTTGTCACGCGGTCAGTAAAATTTCCTCTTTCTTCAGCACAATCAGATGCACAGACTTCTGTCTAAGGCCAAGCTCCACTGAATTCAGTGGAAATACCAAGGTAAAGTTAAGTACTGCAATCACCGTTAAGTTCTCACTTAAAATTATTCCACAGAGAAGTCACTCCTTTGGAACCTCACCTAAGCCAAAATGATGTTTTTTTTAAGGAGCTGCTCAGATGACTTCCGCTCTGGATGAAGGGGATACTGGCTAAAGCTGGGAAGCCCAGTGTCCATAGGTTACTTGGTCCATACTCCTCTGCTCTTGTAGAGCCAGCACAACAAGTACAGTCTTTTGAGACCCCATGGTGTACACTTCTGTGCACTGCAGAGAGAAGCGCTTTCTGGCAGGATCCACACCAAACCTCCAGTAAATTGGTCTAGACACAGCTTTCCACAGTGGAGCCTTGTACAAAAATCACAATAAATAAATATTTTCTGCTTGTTGTCAGTTTGAATAGTATGCTTATTACTGCTAGCTGCTGCACAGACATACTCGGGCTTTTACATTTTCTTTTTATTTTATTGATTGAGAACAAGATTTTTCTAAAGTATGAAAATGACTTGTGCGTGTGGATCCTTGAGTCAGACACCTAAAAAGCGTTACCAGAGCTGTGGGAACCAGCCAGCTGTAGCTGAATGCATAATTTCCCTAAAACAGAACTCAAACACACTACACCGAGGCTTTCTTTTGAAAGTCATGAATTTGAACGCATGAAATAACTATGTGAGGTCACAGATATGTTAAAAAGAAGCTGTTTGTGGAAGAGAAAAAACTATTTTCTGTTTCAACGGGAGATTTATATACTGAGCTATTACCTAAGAAATTGGTCTTCATCCACACAGCAGCATGTGGGACAAATCCCTCAATAACCCAAGTCCCGCATAACACGTGTGGGTTTAAGAGTGAGACTTTCTCACAGCTCTAATTCACCAGATTTTGACAACATCCAAACAGAAAGTTGAGCATTTTATACTGGGTGCCAAAGTCCCTAAGTGGCTCCTAAGGACAATTTGGAGGCTCCACAGAAGGCATCAGTCACTCTCCATTTACTGTACAAGACACTTGGTAGGATGATTGAGTGTTCCTTACACCGAGAAGAGTCATTTAGAGACAGTCAAAGAACAGAACAAGCAGAGAGATGTGTCCAAAAAACAGCTAACTGGGGCAAACCTGGGTCTACCTATGTCTTGCTGGGACACAGAATGCTAATGGCTAGCAATGGCAGCTTACTAAAGGAGGAAAGTCAGACATCTCCTTATCTGCACTACATCAGGGGCTAGAGAACTTCTCAGAAACTGGAAGGTCTTTGCTTCCCAGCTCCAGACTTGAACCTCTGCTCCCACTGCCCAGAAGAATTTCTTAACCGCTAGGGTAGAACTGCTAGACCCAAGCTGGAAAAAGATAAAAATTAAATCTATGGGGTCTGTGAGCAAATAGATAGGAGGGAAGGCAAATCTGAGTCTTGCCTTGAAGTGCCTCTTACTTAACTGGTCCCTTCCAACATCACCCCAAGTTTTATCTTCTGTCTCTACAGAAGATCACTCTGAACAACAAAAGCAATAAAAATATGGTACGCAACTCTGCTGTTGTGCAACAGAGACAGATTTCGCAAGACAAGATGGTCTAATGCCTGGAGGGGTTACAGATGTACAAGCAACTTGAAGCATAGCAGGTGCTTACTCATCTGCCCACGACACCCATCTCTCCTGAAGATTAAAGCTTACATTCCTTATTTATACAAAATACAAACAATTTGGGGTTTTTTTGTACAGCTGCTCTGTGAGACGTGGCCTGCCTGTATTTCTAAAATTGTGGTGTAAAATCCTTTAAATGAAGTGCACCTTCAAATATAGAGTTAAGTGCTGCTGTTATATAGATCTTTATTTTATTATCTAAAGTCAACATGCATTGCACACCGCTTGTGCCAACAGAGGACTTCAAGACAAGCATGATATTACAGAAAGTCATGTAATCTATAATTCATTCACAGAATAGTACAGCATGTACTCAAGCATTTCTTCCACTGGATACATGGCATTCTTCTGAGATTAGCTCACTACTATGGCATTTTAATTATTGGATATTAGTTCATTCAAGGAAAAAAAAACCACAAAACACAAAACACACCCACAACTCCAAGAACCTCACAAAAACCTGGAAATCTTAGAATTATGTCATTAGGAGAGAAGTGTGGGAGATGTGTTACACAAGCTTTTCAAGAAAAGCTCACCTTTTCTGACCTCTTCTATATATACTACTACATTTTAGCAATCTGAAAAAGGAAGAAGAACACTTTGCACTGGAACAGGAATGCAATTATTTCCCACAGTTACTGATATTCTTCAAGCAAACTGGCAATCTTTTGCCATTTTCAAAACTCATTCCATTGTTCCTTGAGAAAAACAATTAGCATTTATAATAGTTCAAGGAGTACTTTCCATCAAAATGATGGCCCTTATATTATAGAAATGGAGCAAGTAAAAATACATAAAGCAATACAGCTGGATAGACTTTACCACAACTCCTGCTTGTTACCTTGAATCTTATGTGGTCATTGGCACAAATCAGTGACAGAGACAAGGTTACTCCCTACGTGATTCTAAATATAAAATCTCATCAAATATTTAATCCACTCACATTATTCCTAACACAATGAACATCTTTTAACTTACTGGTGCAAGACTTCTTTATTAAATAAACAAGATAAACAACAGGATACATTGCAGTTTTAAAATCAGTAATGAACGAGAGAATACCAATAACCCACTAAAGCTAGAAGTCTTCTATTTTTATTTTTTATTTTTTTTCATAGAATGGTTCAGGTTGGAAGGTTAACTATCATTGAGTTCCAATCCCCCTGCCATGGGCAGGGACACCTCCCACTAGAGCAGGTTGCTCCAAGCCCCATCCAGTCTGGCCTTGAACACTTCTAGGGAGGGGGGATTCACAACTTCTCTGGGGAACCTGTTTTTTTAGGTTTTTTAGTGTTTTTTTACTCACAGTAAAAAATTTCTTCCTACTTATCTAATCTAAGTCTTCCCTCTTTCAGTTTAGAATCATTGCCCCTCGTCCTATTGGTACACTCCCTGACAACGAATCCCTCCCCACCTCTCCTGCATGCCCCCTTCAGACATTGGAAGGCTGCTATAAGATCTCTCCGGAACCTTCTTTTCTCCAGGCTGAACAACCCCAACTCTCTCAGCCTATCCTCATAGGAGAGGTGCTCCAGCCCTCTGATCATCTTTGTGGCCTTCTGCATTTTTTTATATTTTTAAAAGAGTATGATCAATGACAAGACACATGGTCCTCTTAATCTGATCAGATAAACTTACACAAATCTTATGCATTACACACAAATGTGCTGTAACCACATCTCTTAGTTGATTGAAGAAAGGTGGCTGGAATGGTAGCCTCCATCATACTAAAAGGTCCAGACTACTGAACAGGAGTCTTAGGTCTGCCGCTCCTACAGAGCATTGCCTTGGGAAGCCTGAATCTAAAATAACTGGTCCATTTGTAAATGAGGAAGCAGACCTTAAAATAGCCTATATGGGACTACTGTGAGGTGTAGTTAACAAATTCAGGGCATTTTGAACGCATTGAAGGAGCCAGGTGTACATCAGGCATAAACGGAGTATCAGTCATCAAAGAATCACAGAATAATTTCAGTTGGGAAGGACATCTGGAGGTCATCTAGTGTGGCTCCCCATGGAAAGCAGGGCCAATTTCCAAGTCAGACTCAACTTCAAAGTCAGATCAGCTTGCTCAGAGTCTTAGATGGTGAGTCCGAAGTAGCATGGCTTTTGATTTTATATCCACCTTCAGCTGAAGTGTTGGCGATGATTATTAAAAAGAATAATATGCAAAACAACAGACTACAGTTTTCGAAACCAGAAGGAATGTTTTATTAATTGCTCCTTACATTGTATAAGCCACTTTCCTCAGACCTAGTAAAATTACATTTGTTCTTATGACATTTTATAGCAAACTATCAGCCTTGCTGAGCTTCTTACAAATATGTGTCAACATCAACTCTGAGCAATGATCCAGATCTTCTAATGAGGAAGCTGCTTTGGAGCTAAGCAATTTCCCCTTGGAACAACTCCTTAGATTCAAAATAAGCGGATACCATCCAAGACTATTGAGCCATGATAATTCACGTATCTGCATCTAATGTATAATTAAGGTTAAACCCCTTCAAGTGCTACCAAATGAGCAGCCTCTGAGGCTTTAAGAATAAATTTAAACAAAACTATAAGCACAAAACTAAACCCAAGTTGTTTTACTGCACTACGCTATAAGTTAAGCTTATCTTTATGGTGTTCACCACTAAGTTTAAACATACGCAGAGACTCTGTTGCACTTATTTCCTTGAGATCGTTCTGTCTTTGAAACATTCACGGACAGTTCTTAGAGTATAACGATCTTATAGGAAACTGAGTGCTGCATAAATAAACATACGGGTTGAGAAGTAACAGTCATATGGCCCCATAAACCAGAATGAATATAGTTAACCAGCATGAAACCATGCTAACGTATTTTTATATATGCTATTTTCACAATAAACTGAAATCCTGTGAAGAAGCCATTCTTTTCTATGAATAGCATATACATGAATTGAAGCCAAAATACACAATATTTACCTGCTGATCAGACTCTGTGGAACCCTTTATGACTTCCACATCATATTTGCATATCCTTGATTTAAAGAACTATAATGGCTGCAGTCTATTGCATACATTCAAATTTATTGTTATTAATTCTGCAGGAAGAAGATAACTACTTGTACAGGTATAGACATACCACACAGTTGTACATAAAATGCATTTAAGTTTAGGCAGATGCTGTGATAGAAATAAATATTCATACATAGCTCTCAACTCCTGATAAATCTGCAAATGAACCATCACAAATTAAACATAACCCACTTCAGATGAGGTCTAAAAAAAAATTTGTTTCAAGACACCAAAGGAACACTCCAAACCTTGTAAGTTTTTTTCTTAGTTTAGCACATGAGTTTAAAATACAGCTGACTTAAAGACAACTTGTGCATTAGCCAAGTTAAGCTTTGATCATAGAAAATAATTTTATGCCCAGACAGCTGGTGAAACTGAAAAGCAGCATTGATGGATCTCAAGATTTTATCACGAAGCTTTCCATACTAGCAACTTTTTTAGTTTTTCAGCTCCTGAAGTTGCTATTAATGGGAATTTTAGAATTTCATCAAGGGAAGAGGTAGACAAGGGATATGCGAGAATACCTTTCCTGCTCTTGCAATTACAGGAAAAAAATGAGCAGGTGATTTACACAGACCCTAAAGACTCAAAAAGAAAAGTAAATTAAGGTGAGAGACAATCTTCAGATTCCTAAAAATTATTTTGACTCTTTTAGATACTTGAATTAGCAATATCATGAAGTACTTGCACATCTTTAAAAGCAGTGCAAGAGCAAAGAATTGTTTGCAAGCTATAAAAAAAAAAAAAGCCCTCACAACAATGCAAGAACACATACTCCACAAGTACCAGCAACACTGAAGAAAAACTGAGGATTATTTCCTGCTATAACAGCCCAATGTAGTAATGCTCTGTACATTTCCTTCTGCTTTCTGCTACTAAGTTGCCCTTTTGATAGCAGTCAGGGGTCCTACATCTAATTACAACAAAGGTTTTTAATTAAACCTCGAATATGCTTTTAACAGCTTCTAACATGAGCTTGCCCTTGATGGTGCCACTTGAGGTGCTCTCCTGCAAGGGATGATGAAGTAAATCTCTTAAAACCATGGGTGAAGATGCCTTTTTCCTGTGTGTAGTACAGCTTTTCACAGCTAGCTAGCTACAAAGCTGCTTGCACTGGTATCAAGCTAAAAGAGCTTTCCCTGTGGGAGCTCTCCACTCTCTCCAAAATATACCACTTGCTATATTCTTGATGTAGGAGGAAAGTGCACTTCAAATATTAAGGCAAGCACACAAAATGGTCTCGAATATGAGCCCAATCCAACCCGGTGAACTCATAGAGAGCCTTGCCATTGACTATAATGGGAACTGTAACACAGAAAGCGAAGGGAGAACAGTACAGTTTCTCGTATTTCAGGTCTCCTCCAAGTGCAGCATTGTGTGCCAAACACGAGGAAAATGAAGAGTTTATTCCAGTCACCTCAAATAAAACAATCATTCACTTCTTCCCCAGTAGCTTGTGAAACCTGGCTCCACTAGAGTGGAAAGTATCTAAGGAAAATGAATAAAGCTCATTCAAGAAACTTGAATAAAACTGGAAAGGCAGGAATTTTTGCACAGTCTAGAAGAAAGCACCAGGAGAGGGCAAATTTTCAGCACACAGTATCCAAACAAAACTACATTTCATTCCTATCTATCTTCACCCATTCATCTTCCACCTCCCCATAAACAGACAAGTAACCAGCAAAGCAACGAGAGAGATTAGTGTCTTTTTTATGCTGTTCCATAAACTGTCCTGCTTTCTTAATGTCCCACTTTGTGTGTGTGTGTGTGTATACACGCATGCATGGGGGGTGGACATGGATTGAGGTGGGGGAGCCCAATAAACTGTGTGCGGAGG
>JAHREE010000480.1:20256921-20340040 GCA_033628505.1 Tringa tobata
CCCCCCCCCCCAACTTCCCCCCATTAGTAGTCTATCAAGGCTATTGCTTTATTATTATGTGGGAGAATAACAGCTGTACTCTGCATTGCATTCAAGCAAACTGTTCAGATCTTTCTCCTATATGAGGGAAAGGACAGTCTCCTGGCTGTATTTTTGGATACTCTGAGAATTTATAGCTTATGTTTCAGACCCATGCTATTTCTTTTAATCTCCTCTTCTATCAGATTAACTTCATAGATTGACTTCATGCATGTTTAACATTTAAGAAAAAGAAAATTAAGACCTAGCAGTTCCTTTGCCTCCTGCTCCCTCCTCCACATTGCACACTCACCACTTGCTTTTAGCCAAGAAGTGGTACTCTACAGCTCTAGTTGCTATGTTGTTCATATTAAGACTGCCAGTAAAAGATTTTCATTTGGCTTGTCTCAGTCATATAGAAAGTAGTAAAAATAAAAGTAAAGGGAAGCTTGCAGTTAGAAATACAGCCAAGAATGGCTTGCAGTGAGCAGTCTTAAAAACTTAAAATAAATTCTTAAGAGGATCAAATACAAAGCTTCAGCAAATAGGGCGAATTTTCAGAAGATTGAGAATATAATGGATGGTAATTAGGACATTTCTCTAGACTTATTTTAAGAGTTTTGTTCATCAAAATCCTTCACTTTCATAAAGAAATAATGCCCACAAAATCAAGTTTCAAAATTCCTTTAAAAACAGAAAAATGAATTTAAGTTTGAAGCCAAAAATCAATTTGAGAAAAAAAAAAATCTCATAGAAAATGACTTTTACACTTTATTTTAACTTGTGCATCTCTCTGCTAGCTGGTTAGGTAAATTGCTCAAATCCTTAGTCCACTTAATCTGGGCAATGAAAATGCGCTGGTAACATCACTGGAAAAAAAAACAGTGAATCACTTTTCCTAAATTTGTTTACCACAGTCCTGTGTCTCTTCCTTCACTGGACGTCTCCACATTAAGAAATATGGAGAATGAAGGAGCCTATCATGGTCTATTGAGACATGTCAAGCCACCTTTGATGTCCTCAAGATCCTTGTTCACTTGAAGTAAAACTTTAGTTATGAAACAAGGGACCAAAGAGCTGGTGAAGAATGTGAAATTACTAAAAACAATAGTAAAATGCAACTTCTAAAATTTAATTTCTCATTCAAAAGACAAAAACAGCTCACACCATTGTCCACTGAACTAAATTTACCTTCACTGGAGCACAAAGCATGTATCAGTCAATTACTGATTGAGAAAAAAGCCATATGTCAAATACAGTATATGATAGATTGAAGAAAAATCACTTTGACTAGCATGAAAATTAAACCCAGTCCCAGATTCTTTGCATACCCCAAACTCCTATTGATTTGAGTAGATGAATGTATTAGGAATGCAGACTAGGTGCAGAACAAACACTGGTAATAAATATCCCATACTTTTTTGCAGTATAATTTCATTCCCCTTTCTCCCCTTCACAGCCCCTTGAAACAGTTGTGTTTTGGTATTGCTTTTTAAAAATCAATAAATAAAAAAAATCAAGTTCCTGTGCAATTTCAGGAGTGCAGGGGTGAGCTGAGATTTTCCCTTTTCTTTTATCACTTACAGAAATGTTATATAATCCCCACAGCTTTATGTCCTTCTGGGACCACAGTAGGACGACAGCCAACTGTTGGCACCAGCACTGCTGGTTTTTACCCTGCTGCTGGCGCCTTGGCTGTAGGCAGCGTATGCAGAGGCACACTAAGAACAGATGTCTGTGGTACGCTGCTCATTTTGAGATGAATGGTTATAGACCTTTTGCACTGTGCATCCGTCCATCTCCAAAATGCGGGCTAGAAACTGTCCTTTGGTTTTGAATAGGATTCAAGTGTTTGAAGAGCCCCATCAGGGTGAAGAATGAGGGAACTGATTCACAAATGAATGCAGCCTTGAAAGTACAAGGAACATTAGGAAGTGGGGGAGCCATGCACTGGGTGCTCACTTTTGCACGAAGACAGCTGCAGGTTGGCAGTGCAGGTCTGGGGTCTGAGAAGAACAGATTCCTTGGCTGAGTTGCATCTTATCTCTGTTTTTTTAAAAATGGCATCTGGGATCCAAAAACTGACTAGAAACAGTGACACTATACCAAAACCAAATTAATTCCCAGCACTGTAAAGAAGGGTGTGGGACAGGAGCTGGTTGGAAGAGTTTCAGTATGACAAACTGAAAAGTTCTTTTTTGGCCTACATCAACTCATATCCCGCTACTTTGCCTTCACCTCCAAAATAGCGTGCCTGACAGGACAGTTGTCCATGTTCATTTCACATTGTTTTAGCAGAGAGCAGTGACATAAAGGTATCCTGTTAGAAAAGAAAATAATGTCTGACTTCTTTTGAGCACCAATTCCCACCCTGGAAGGAATATTCTCATACTTTAGGTTAGACATGTCTTCAGTGTCCTGGCAGACAGAGGCAGATGTTTCCCTCTTTGTGCTCCATCTGGCAGAGAACAGGGCTGGAACCAGTCTCACAGGCTGCCAGAAGAAAGTTAGCAGGGAGCAAAAACTTTTAAACGCTGCAGAATTTGGCATGGTTATTACCAATGAAAATAGAAATTAATTTCAAAGTATTTACCCATAATTCTCCGCTCCTTGCTATTTTAAGTGAGCTACTCCGTTTTCTTGTCTACGCCATCCAAAGTTTTAAATTTATGGGGTTTGGGTTTGTTGGTTTTGTTTTTTTTCAGGTTTCAACTTTATTGAAATTGTGTGACATCCTTGAGGGTTGGGATCAGATCCAAACTGTCTGTGCCATAATTATTTTCAAACCTTGCTGAATTTGTGTGACAACTTTAGCTTAACGCCAGTATTTCTGTTTAGCACATAAGCATCAGATGGTGCTGTGTATGAACAAGTGTACGTGGACATGATAAACTAGCATCTCCATATTGACTTGGAGTGACTCCATGTCCCTGGCTTCAAAACTATGTAAATTAACGTTTGTCATACTGAATTTGTCTTCTCTTCCCACTCTAAGAAAGAAGCAAGAAGAATGTGAATTTTAAAATGTGGTAGCAAAATCTGAGTTTTTTTTCAAATTGATTTCTTAATTAAAATTAATGAATTCTGTGACAAGAATAGCACTTCCCAGTGGGGGGAGGAAACAAAGGATTGTTGTGAGAATTGGAAATAGCCATGCAATTTGGAGACAATAATTTCTGTCAAATATTCAGCGGCCTTCCTATTTCAAAGCACTTTAAAATGATGGTTCTGACTTCCACTCTATGCATTGGTTTATTTCTTGTATTAATGAGCCATATGCCTTTGTTCTTGCTTTTGGTGGCTGTTATGCATTTGCATTTGGGAACTTTAAAAGACAATGTAATGTGGAGCCAGAGTTTAATAAGGTTTTCTGAAAGCTCCTGGATCAGGCTGACCTTTCATACTTAGGAGGCTGGGAACTCTGCCTTTTCCTTGCTTCAGAACTATGTGTTTTTGCTTCAGAAAGAGACTACAGAGAAATTAAAAAAAAGTACAACAGCCTTCCAAATCCCTTTGGACTGCTAGCTATGAGGAACTCTGATTAAAAGTTGGGGAAATAATAGGAAGAAATGTATTGGAAAGTTAAGATTGTTGGTGTGGAAGCTGAAGAAGAGTGGGGATTAAACGTCAAGGATCCTGACAAGAAATTGTAAAAATAAAAAAGACGGAACACCAGGAATACCTACAAAATGATGAAAAGAATTATTATGTACAAGGAGATATTCAAAATGTAGAAGCAGCAGCAGCAAGGTTGAACTGCTAAACCGAAACTGAGGAAATGTCAACGCAATACAATGGGATTTGTAATCCCTGTGACAATGTTAAGAGTAATCAATTGTGGAAACTCAGATGCACTCATGTATTACTGAATTCAAAGGCTTGGATCCCCAATAGCATGTGTGCTATCTGTGACCGACATGGAAAAGATGGATTACACATTAAGACACAAAAAATTGATGCTCATTTAATAGGCATATCATTTAAAAAAAGTAATATTTAAAGGAGAATGGAAAGAGCAAAAGGAAACACATGGAGTTTAATTTTGGTGCAGTTCACAGTGTGATCAAACAGTGAGTATAGGGCTTTAAGAAGAATATAGGCTAGGATAGATAATAGATGCAAGTCATCCTAAGTTGTCAGAGCAAAGTCTATAATTCAATTCAAAGCATTAAAGAAAAACAACATAAAAAAGCAGCACTAGAATGTATATGCTAGCATCAGAGGAGATAACCACATCCAAAACCACCAATACTGTAAATATGAGAATGATAAAACTGAGAGAAGGAATGGGACTGAGCTCGTGCTATGACAATGAAGAGCCATAAAGAGTGAGGGTAAAGAATATTTATAGGAGGGAAGACACTGAAAGCTACAGAAGATATGGGAAGACACTAACCTACAGCTTAAATAATATATATGTCAAGCAAAAGAGGCAAAATGAAGAAAATGAAATATCATTCAACAACACATCCAGGCCGCCTAGAAACCCACTGAACAGTCTTGAATAGAATGCTATTACTGGGGGATTATTCCATGTTTCTTGATGTGATATCAGCAATAAAGAAGGAAGAAAAAATTGAGTCTGCAGTTAGGTAAAGGTGATTAAATTTGATTTTAAATATAAAATTACATTCAGAACAGCTGTTACCACTATTAAAAATACCAGCAAACAAGGAAGAAAATATGCCAAAACCCAGTGTGACTATTTACTAGTCCATTAACACATTCAATTTTTTTTTTTTTTTTAGTCTAACTGAGAACACTAGGCAATGTGGCATTGTCTATGGGATTATCAGCCATATAAATTCTTCACATATCCACCAAAGAATCTAAAAGAAAGTATAAAGCAAACAATCCAGGTGATATATTTGCAGACCTTCAGGACTCTGAAAGAGGAAGTACAAAACAGAGGTGACATTATCAGCACTATCTTTCCTTGATGTTTAGAATAAAGATGCTTAGAACAGCATTTTAGTACCAAACAATTAAATATCTTTAAAAATATTTAATTAAAATATGAAGATTATTATTTTAATGCATCCACATACCAGAGGACTTAAAGTAAAGTTAAAAATGCAGGTGGCATTCAAATGAAATTTCAAAATTAAAGGGTCTTCAGGTCTTGGAAGATAAATTAGTATTGATAGACGTTGATAGAATGAGGGACAGGGAAGAACCCATTCCAAAAATCGGAAGCTTCTTTCCCAGGAGAACAACAGCTACGGTCTATTTCCAGTAACTTCTTGTCTTACGAGAATGAGGCCAAGAAATAAGAACCAACCTCTTACCAGAAGAGTCATCTCACTGTTTGAAGCAGCCAAAGAAGACAAAAAGGAAGCAGAACAGTAGGAAGTATGGAAGATTAGTTTTAGCATTCTGTATGTTGCATGTGCCAAATTTCTGGAAGGCACATTTAGGCTCCCTTTCTATATGCTGAAGAAATCAATGTAATGAATACTTGATTTCCTTTTGGAGGGACTATGAAGTCTAAACAACATTTTCACACATCTTATATTTCAAGCTCGTGTAGTTACTGACAATAGCCATCTAGAAGATGATGAATTAATAGATTCCAAAATACTCTAATTGAAACAATGTACATTTTATGTAGCCAGAGAAGAGGATAGTGCAGCAGAAATGTTTAATTAGGATTATTTTATATTATGAGTTCTTCTATTTCATAAAATGACACTGCCATATTGTCCATTTTTTCACTGTTACAGAAATACAGCAACAATATCTAGTGCTGATTTGTTGGCCCAAAGACTTTCCACAGCAGATCATGATACACTGTTCCTAAGACCTGTATGTTGACTCTGGTCTAAAAAGAAACTTGCAAAAATCCTCAGTAATTAGGTATTTCTTCTGCTGACTGTATACTCTTAGAAGCTCGTGTTTGTTATTTACTGCTACCTGCATACTGAATAATTACACTCAATAAATTGTTTCCTGCTATGCCTTTCTCAGATGGTTGGATAAGATTAGTCACAGCAGAAGGTACCTTCATCCTTTTAAAAAGGCAATCTATTTTTTCCAGAAACATAGGCATTCATTTAGATGAGGGAACTGCCTGATAATCTATTTTGAGTTGCAGTGTTTTTTTAATCACCTTTTCACATACCTATTGGTTGTGGAAAACAATGTAAATAAAGGGAAAAATTATTCTTTTGTGGTTTTACTTTACCTCCAAACATATGTATGCACACACATATAAAATGCATACAACGTACTTATAATATGCTTAAATATAATCTGCCTGGAAATGTGTATTTTTACCACACGTATATTAAATGGAGGAAGAGAAGAGTAACTGTCAGAAATTCATATCCTTCTGTCTTGGTAAAGCCTCAGTTGTATACAAAATGTATACATAATATGAATAGCATTGATCCCCACTGTTCCCTTCAACTTATGTTATTGTGGTGCAGAATCTAACATTTAATATAAACACTGGTAAAAATTGATGTCAGCACTTGAGCAGGGAGGTTCTAGTCTAGCAACATGTATCTAGCAGCAGGACCTGCTGAAGGTTCCTGTTTAACTACATGTCAACTTTTTGGTAATGGCATTCACAGATAATGAGATTTAGTATAACCCTATTAACCTTGATATAGCCGAGGATAAATAAATCAGAAGGTATGGGTCTGTATATAAATGGCAAAACTTTTCACAATTGACTATAAATTACATAATTTTGTGTAATAATATGGGGCTCCTGGAATAAATAAGATCAATTACCTTAGGCAGTTCAAAATGCCTAAATTCACTTTGAAACGAAAGTAAACTAGTTTTCTTGTAAGTGGGATTATTATTGGATTGCTACTATCCCTGCTCATTTTAAAGGTGTGGGATGAAAAGAATATCCCATGGGGCAATCTAAGAGGGACTTCAGTGCCTTAAATGAATCGTTATTAATTTGTCTTCTTGTGAACAGCTTTGTACTCTAGTCCCACTCAGATTATTTGTACTTCCCACATGAATTCTGGTCTTGCTATTTTCTCTCAGACTTTGTCTGTCAACCAAACTTCTTTTATAAAAGTTGATCTAATAGTTTTAGACTTGAACATTGTGCATAGATTGCTATCAAATGGTTACAATAAAGAAATAGATTACAGTGCTTAGGCTATGAAATTTGGCGTAGAAAAGATGAATTGTCATTTATGTTAAGCATCAGCCTCTGAAATAGTTATGTCTCTCAGACCAGAGTACTTTTTAAATGCTTTTCCCCATGTTAGAATTCAGTAAGTGAAAGATATAACAAGAAGTACTTCGATCAAAGGTAAAAAGGGTCACAAAATTGGCTCATCAGCACTTGTTTTTTTAATGGCAGTAATTTTGTGCAAATAAGAGGATGTGCATGTGTTTTTATGTAACAGTGGTAGTTACATGTATTGCCAATGGTAGGGTTATTAATATATCTTTTCAAGGTCTATAATGTACTAAATCTTATAGAAGCTTCATGCATCTGCCATTTAATTAAAAACACCCACTTACCAGAGAAATATTTTATTCTTTCATCCGCCAGTGTTAATGATCTCTTCAGGCATTTACCTTGTCTAAAGCCAAGGTTGGCCAATGCTATATCCATCTTCAGTGGTGTGTAGTTGGTTTGGGGTGGTTTTTTTTAGGTTGACTGGACACCTGACATTTGCAGATCATCTGGGTTCTTTTATCCAGGTGGCATCAATTCACCCTGCAATTATATGCTTAACGCCTCTGGAAGCAAATTTGTTTCTGGTCTCCAGCTACATCTGAGCTTGGGAGGTCTCTGGGTATCTCACTTTAAAATAATTTCCTTGGGTGTCAAATACTCGTTCATATAGTTGAAGAGGCTTAAAAATATTATTTAGTTAAGTTCTTTCTTGTAGATATGTACAATTAGACTGCTGGTAATTAGGGGCTTAAGTCTGCTCAAACTCATTTTAATAGCAGAACCCCAATTAACATTATTGGAAAGAATGCAAAGTCCTGGTGGCTTTGCTAGTGCCTGTGTATACACACACAGGAATTGCTTCATCCATCACTGCCAGTCAGCTGTCGCTGTCTGTCTAAAATAGGCATCATCACCAGTAAAACGTTGTTTTATTATTTGCCTTTCAGAACAATCCCCAGACTTCTTGCTGGGTTTGTGGTTGCTGTTTTATTTTCAGTGTTATAATGTCCTTAAGTGTACATCTTCCAATTTGGGGTGTGCTGCTTTCTCTGGAAGAAATAAAATAAAATAAATCTCTTCTAGAAAAATAATGCTATTTACTTTCAGTGGAAAAAAAGTAAATACAAATAAAGTAACCATGTCTTATTATATGAATAAACTCTGGAAGACAAGAGCTCTATTCAGTTCCCTGTAGAATGAGGATAAATGTGGTGAAAGGATTTGCTCTAAGCATCATCTACATGTTGGGGTTCTCCTTAAAGCATGGAAGAAACAATTCTCCACCATCCCTCTGAGCAGTTTCACAATTATGGCTTTAGCCTTGCATTGAAGAGAAAGACGAAAAATATTCTGAGAATACTGCTAGGTGAAGACATCCCCATCTAGCCGTACCAACAGCAGTGAGTATGGATGCTGGTTATCAAGCTGGTGGCTATGGCTGCAGCTCCTGGCGAGGCTCTGGGGGTCGCACATGTGAAGGAGGCATAAATTCTCTTTGCCCTTGCTAGGAACAGCTTGATGTTGGAGGGACAAGGCAGAGCATCCTGCCAGAACAGAGCGAGGAGATGTGCTCCTCATGTGCAAACCCCAGCAGGAGACTCTTAGACAAGCAGGTGCACCAGCTGCGAGGAAGCAGATCTTAGGGAAGAATCCGGCAGTAGAAGGGTTGCAGGGTCAAACCCCTCACAGCAGCAGCAGACAGGACTTTCCCTCCTTGGAAAGGAAGATCTGTTTTAAAAATTCAACTGCGTCCAAAATGAAGTGGTTCTCTTTAGTCACTTGTCTGTTGTCTCAATGGTCATGTTGCAACTTCTACTGGTTTTGTTTTGTTTTGTTTTGTTTTGTTTAATTTGAACCTTTCTGTGTAATAATTACCCTTCATCTGAAAACTAGAAAGGAGTTTTTAAGCTCTCAACCTCCGCTTCACAGCCTTAGGTTTTATCACTTACTGTTCTGGCATCTATTTCAAAATTATCTTTTTTCTTTTAAACTTGTCTTCTTTGTAACTGAAGGACACAGACACTCTTGACTCCATTTTCTCCTCCACTAAACGAAGAGTAACACATTTAAGATTAACTGCATGTGAGGTCAGGCAGAGCAGCCAACATTCCCATGACTTTGGACACCAGATGGTTTCTAAGAAAATGTTATGACTTATCGGCACATTTTAGTCCCAACTGTAACGAGTTTAGAAAAAGTAGTGTATTATAAGCCTGGGATCTAAAGGGAGAGAGCTAAGTAGGGTATAAGAACCACACTGGCTGTTGACATCAGGCAATGCTCATAATCACTCACTGAGATGGGAATTTGCAATGTTCTTCAGCGGAAAACCTTCACTTCCTGCCTATCATGTAAAAGGTTTCTTGCAAAAGTTTGAACTTGCACCGCAATGAAAGCAAGTCATAAAAGATACTCATTATTTCCTGATTTGATGTCTTATATGATTTGCTATTTACAACACATTTCAAAGGCACAGTTCATTGTTTGAATTAAAGGTTTGTTGTATATTTTCTAATTCTTGCTTTTATGAATTGTAATATTTACAGGTAGCATTCAAATGGATTTGAGGGCTTATCATGGAATTTTGTGCTAATAAATCTAATTCAGTAGTATGTTCTTCAATGCATATATATAATTGATATTTCCAATACTTTTGTCTGCTGTAGTATTTTGAAAGTATCTACTCAGATCTAACAAAAATTAAATGTATCCCTCACTTCAGTAGGAAATACATGATTTATAAAAGGTTGGGTTTGGTTCCTGTGTCTAATATTTTACATTTGACTACTACTTTTTTTAAAGCCCTTTTTAAAAACCAAGTACCTAAGTTCTTTTTTTGTCTTTTTTTTTTTTTTTGGTCTCGTTTGAAACACAGCCATGGCAAAGGTGATTATCATATATTATGGAGCACTAAGTTGGCATTATTTAATTGTCTTTGAGGCTGTTTACCAGTTGTTTACATCTGTAGAGAAAGCTGAAGGAATAACTGCTTGCTTTCTTTTTATAAATCAAATCAGAATTAATGGTGTAAAATTAAAAGATTAAAATTAGATAAAATGAAACATTTCTTTGCAGACAAGCAATTAGATAATGGAAAAATGTTTTCTATCGATGAATCTTAGTCACCTTCATTAATGGTCTTCAAAAATAAGTTAGATACCTTTCTTGTTGGCTTACTGTACAGGAATATCATGCTCCACCCAGGAGGTCATACCGCATTATCTGAGAGATCTTCTCCAGCCGAATAATGAAAGGTTTTACAAGAAACAGAAATCATTACAGATCAGTCAGTTTTCTTCATTATTATTCAACTGGAATGTAGTGATTTGCCACATACTATTTAAAATAATCTCAGCATCTCTCATTTGGCTAAGTAAAAACTTCTGCAGTCCTTCTACATGAAATCATTGTTTTCAGCCAGATTTCTGACATAAATTAAGGGGTCTCAAACTGTGGTATGTGTATACTACTAGTGGTACAGAGCCAATTCAGAAATGGAAAATGGCCTGACATGAAAAGCCTCACCACTCTGCATGCTGCCTACTACCATCACTGCCTCTAATGGTAGAGTTTGCAAAAAAAGTCTGCAAAGAGGTTACAGTTTAAGTTTAGCACATGAGCGATTCCTGTTACTAACGTCTCTTATGTTGTAAAAAGTGCTATAATATATTTGCTAATATCCTGTACATTTAAAACTAAATATATATATTTAAGGAAAAAATGGAGTAATGGAAACTCAAGAAATTTTCCTATTCTTTTTGTTAACTGAGGTTCTACATTAGTGACTTAAAGCCTCTGTGTTAGAAAGAATATGAAAATTACGCAGAATAACATTTCCTTATGATGATACTGTCATGGGGTTTTTGTCTGTTACAGTGAAAGTTCAGGCTTTTGTATCTATGAATTTTACAGCCTGGTACCATGCTTAGAAAAATGAATTGTGCATACTAGCCTGATTACTTAGTCTTTTCTGCTTCTTGGTAAGCAAGAATTCAAAGTTAGACCTCTATGCAGTTTTTGCCTTTGGATCAGAAGGAATTATTTTTAAACAGTTACCTCTGGGACTGTGTGTTTATATAAGATAAGGTAAAATCCAGATATAGTTGCAAAAATACGAACTTTTTTTTTTCAGTGTTTTATAAGGTAGCAATTACATGACTTTGCCTGACAACATCATTTTTATTTGTTGTATACGGTACAAGTCCAATAATATTAGTTACAACAGGAACGTACAGAAAAAATATATGTAAATATAAAATAATCAGAGCTAAGTTTTCCCTGAAAACAGGGCTATATATTTAGCAACTCAAGTAAAATTAGGAGGTTTTGCTCAGTTTTGATTTTTAAGTGCAAGATTGTCTTCCTGTTTTTGTTTGTCACCATGACTTGCAGGAGAGTAGGAGATAAAGCAGACTATATTCTCCAATGCACAACTGTGGACTGGGTCGTGCCAAGCCAGGAAGAACTGCCCAATTTGAAGACTGAGAAAGTCTACTGAAACTTCAAAAGGCTTTCATTTCTCCTGTTTCACTATGCAAAAAAATTTTTGGTCTAAACCACTGTATCCACTGTTGCAACTAAGTAGCCAAACTGACACTGCAAGAAAAGTCAAGGCAAGGTGAAAGACTAAATTTACACCCTCCCCCCCCAAAAAAAAACAAAACAAAAAAACAACCAAAATAGTTCTGCAGATATAATTTCATCTCAGTCACCAAAGGAGACTGGGAACATTCTCACGTGGGCTGTTGGGGAGACAGGAACCTACTGAAGCTGCCTGTTGGACTCATCCCTCCCCCAAGTCCTACCTCCCCTACACAGGCTTCACATTCAGCCTCTCCTTTTGCAGCACAATCACTGCTACTCGCTGTAGAATGACTGCTGTCCCAGTCCATGGTCTGGAGGTAGAAGCCTCTTTCCTTTTCTCTAGATGAGCCCTAGGTTAAGAAGTTACTCAAAGGAATGAAACCCCCCATCTGATAGATATTCTGTGCCTCCTGTGGACATAGCTGCAGTTTGCTAGCCCTTGTGGTTGTACAGCATAGGAAATTGCACTGAGAAGCAGAATCATTGATGTTCAGTCGCTCATTAAACCCAGGTTTTTGTTAATGCACATATCACATTTTTATAGGCAAATGTATTATTTACATGGCTGTAAGAGTGAGCTATATTATTTGATTTATACTATACACATTGCCTTGAAATACCTAGAGTTGAAAACACTTCAACAGCTCTGCTGAATCTGCACTTAATCATGTTTGTTTCTGCTTTCTTTTCAATCTGAGGAAGATTTTAGGGTAGGAATTACGTATGATTTCTTTAGTTGGGGAAGCAGTTCACGTAAGGTCAGCCCTAGAGAACAGCGCCAAACAGTCAACCTTTAAAGCCCAAAGCTTAAAACAAAATAGTTCAAAAAGCAAGCATTCCAAATAAATAAAAAAACTCCAAACAATCTGAACACAATTCCTGAGTTAAAATGTATTAAGCTAGCTGTACTTTTAAGGGCAAATGTGAATTAATTTCTGCTAAGCGTATCTAAGGATTTTTTTATTTTTTTAACAGAGATTATGCTGGGGCAGTATGATAAGATCAAACAAAAATATTATTCATATACATATATGGAAGATTAATTTCTGAATGGAATTTTTAGCTCCATATTTAGAATATAACCAATATTCTCAGATTTTCTTCATGTGCATATATACAAACACACCCAAGCGTGCGCACATGTGCATGCACGCAATTAGTATCCATAAATATTTAAGAATTTCTATATTTAGATATGGATTTTCCATATAACAACACTTTGCAAGCCATGTTTATAAAATTACATCTACAATATAACCTGCAGAAGGACTGCTAATCAAGTAGGAACAGAAACCATCTAATATTTGGTGATGAAAATTGCTTTAGAGTGACTGATTGTGCTAATCAATCTTTGCCAAGTAAATCACCACTAAAAGATAGTCGATAATTATAGGATCTTTCCCTGTAACTGAGTAAGAAGAGGAATAAAAATAAACTCTTACAGCAAAGCTGTCCTCTTCAGTAAACACAGCAGTTTGCTTTTCTTCCAATATGTTGGAAGGAAATTTGAATAATGTGTCCAAGTTGTCTTAGCTTTCAGAAATATAATTCTTGTGCTGATTGAGCTAACAGTGGTAAAATTGGCCATTAAAACTAATATATTCAATGTTCCTCACAAGCCATTTACAAACAGGTTGCAGTCTTACTAATTTCTTCATGATTCACAAAACTTTGACAGCTTTTATAAAAATGTGGCCACTTAAGGCATTTTACCATTTAAAAGTAAAGTTTTTTCCTTTCTTCACTGCTCACAAAATTCTCAGACAAAATCAATTGTCAGAGGCCAGTTCCAGTAGGAAACAAGTATTTTTGATAAAATTATTATTATGCAAATTATTATGTACAAATACATATAGATAAATCACTGAAATGGTAACCTGAGCAAAGGAAATTCACAGGCTTTAGCCACAAAAATGTCCCAAGAAAAAGAATCAATTGGATTGTCACGAGAAGAATAGGACAACAATAGAGTGTAAGAACTTACACAGACCAGAGCAGAACCTTGTATGGGCAAGACAGAAGCACTACGAGCTGCAACAGGGCAATAGTCTGACGGAGTCTTGCCTGTGCTCTGAGTGAATGGTATTTATGAGACACACGAACAGCTCTAGGTTCCTGTTAGACTTAATCTTTCACTTTGCATGGTCAAAAGTCACAGCTGGGAAGGCCTCACAGAGCCCCATCCAAGTCCATGTTCCAGCATCACAAGTCCCAAACCGAGTTGTGGCACTTATGTATCAGGCATGAAAGTGGAAGCAAGTTCATACATGGCATGTCAATGGTCCAGGCCACTGCTGTGCTCTGTGAGCTTCCTGCAGACTTTTAATGCCAACATAAGGCCACTTGCAACACTTTCTGCAAGTTATGGTCGAACTAGCTAAGTCATAATCTGTCAAGGTAATTTGTAATCTTGTGGGAAAAGGTAAACTAAGGAGCCTACATCAAAGTATGCAAGAGCACAAACTATAACTTCAGCTAAAATATTTAGCGGAGAAATGAACTTCCAGACTAATGATGATATTCAGGGTGCACTGCAGGACACTCTTTGAGAGAAGGTTTCTCACCATCATTAAATTAATGGGGGATGGAGAAGAGTAAAAATGCCATGTTTACTCAAAGCAAAACCTTCTAAACTAGGAAGCCGGCTCCCAGTAAGGAACCTATCATGCATAGCTAATTAACCAGAGGATACTTACTGCAATGATGAGTGCCACAAAAGCTCTAGGAAAGTAAAAGCTCAGAAAAACCTGCAGACTGTATTTGCCCAACTTATGTGAGTATTTCTACCAGATATTGTTATAGCTGTGACTTTCTTGTATAGTCATCCATTACAATGAAGTGGCAACACTTCCAAAACTTATTTTCTTAAACCAGCTTCAAAGGTTGCTACCACCCATAACATTAAAATGCAGATAACATTTTTCTGGATGAATAGCTCACAGTGCACCTTTGTGTCGCGCCATTAGCCCACTTCACTTATCTATCATTCCTGAATATGACAGGAAGGTCATATATCTTATTCCAAGCTTCAGAACGAATGCTTCCCTGGCATCTTTGAATCTTTTCTGTCTGCTCTTGTAATTTGTAGTTCCTGAGTCCCACCATGAAGATACCACGTTGCTATGTGAGAGGAAATTTCAAGTAGTCATGAGAGATGTTTTCCGAAAGTGAACTATCTGTGGTGAAAATCTTGAAGATTTTCCCCTTCAGGCATTTGAACATTATAAAATGTGTTGAACATTAAAGGGCATAGCACATCTGATTGTTTTAGATGAACATGCTATTTTAATAGGTGGGTGCAAATATTTGTGCCAGATTATTTCTAAAGAAATACTTTTCTGCTCTTTCAAGTTCTCATTTGTGAAGGTGAGAAAACTAAGGCAGAGTTACTTTTTTTTTTTTTTTAATACTGAAGTTTAAAGCCTGTACTTTCCCCTCAAAAAGTAGCAGAATTTCCCATTTCTCTTCAGTTTGGGATATGAGCCGAGATGCCCATTTCTCCTTTGTCCTTTTGGAACAAGACAATCATCATGCTTAAAAGCAATACCACTTTGACGAGACTCTTTTTTTATACACTGCATTCTCAACTGTAATCAGATACGGGATCCTGGTTAGTCCTTTTGGATGACAGCCCTGACACTTTCCGGGGGGCACCTGTTTCACTCTTAGCTCCTGTTGCTGCTCACTGGCCTTTGTCAAAGCAGCTTCTAAAAACTGGATCTGCAGAAAAGACATTTTCCCAACAATTTATAGCTAGTTTACAGCTCAGGTTTGATTTTCCTCAGTGGGTCCTTTTTTTCTTCCTTCAGCTAGCCTTTGACAGTGCCTTAATGACCAAATTTCATCTTTCAAAGCTGAAACAATTTACATTTTTAGAGATCAAAATCCACAGTCTCTGAAGGCACTACTCGGAGTGTATACAATAATAAGCTGTACATTTCCACCTGTGACAATCAATTACACACCCTTGTCAATTATCAAGCTAATCCTGCTGATATTGGCAACTAAGTCAAAAAACCCATTAAACCAGGCTACATTGGATGCATTACAATTAACATTCTTAATGTGCAACAGATGGTTGATGTTGACTTGTTGTTATTTACCCACCAAAGAAGTAAGTGTAGAGTTTTAAGAGTCTGCTTGACACAAAAAGAGATTAATAGAATCATAGCATTGTCTAGGTTGGAAGAGGCCTTTAAGATCATCTAGTCCAACCATCAACCTAACTCTGATTAAAAAAAAAAAAAAAAAACACAAAAAAACCACATCACTAAACCATGTCACTAAGCATTAAGTCAACCTGTCTTTTGAGTACCGCCAGGGATGGTGCCTCAACCACTTTCCTGGGCAACCCATTCCAATGCTTAATAACCTTTTCAGTGTAAAAATTCTTCCTAATATCCAATCTGAAGCTCCCCTGGTGCACTGGAAGTTCTGGAACACTTCAAAGCTCTGTGGAATTGGATTAGGCCACAGTACAAGAGATGACACAACAGCATAAATAGTTCTGTGGATACAGGATTAAAAAATATTGACTTTCACTCTCTGTAACAAGATGAATAATAATACATTAGCTACAACTATCAATAACTAACATGAACATTTCACTAAACTTGCATGCTAAATGTGTTGCAAAGCTATACGCTTATTAAAATGAAGGTAAAAACCAAACAAACAAAAAAAAAACAAACAGAGAAAGAGAGGTGGAGCCAGTACATAGTGCTGCGGGGCAGATATCAGTGCATGAGAAGATGGCAGGAACAGCCTGCAGTGAGGTATACGTTAAATATGCTTTTGTAATAATTTGTGTACTTTGTAGTTTTTAACATTCATATCTCCTTTAACAGGGTAGGAATAACTTTCTTAAGGCTTCTTAATAATATCAGGATTGAATATAACCCCAAATTATTCATACCTAACACACATGATAAATTGGCCAGTATTCTACTTGCCTTAGGGGAAAACATGAAGACCAGGTTCCAATTTTTTGAGTTAGGATACATACAAATAGTCCCTTCCCACCTCTCATTTAGGAACCAAAGCTCTTTTAAACAGCCTAATTCAGCAAAAGGCCTTAAATGCATGTTTAATTTTCAGTGCATGTAATTCCAGTAGAGAGTAAAGACATGCTTAAATAAATGGATGAAATGCAGCCTGAATGTGATCCAGTTGCAAAACTAGTGGGAAGTTAGTGTCTTAAAAAGAAAAAAAGGGATGATTGATCATTCATATCTTCTCCCCCTCCAAAAGCACCTGAAAATATATAAAAAATATTCACCTTAATGTCACTCATTGCTAAAAACAAAAGAAGGAAAGAATCAAAAACTAACACCCCTCCCCTTTCAATCTAGTTTCTCAGTTAACTACTAGAGGCAAAAGCTAATGTTCTATAAACTAGGTGTTATCCCGTGTAATGGCTGGCTTCATGCAGGCTATTGCTATTATAAACCATACTCAGCTGTTTAGAAAATCAATAGCATATTAAAACCAAAACTAAACCAAACAACTGTGATATGTCTGGAACAGCTCTGTTAGCATCTGCTGACACTTAATGACTGATTTTCCCATACTCAAAAGGTGGGTCTTGCTCTACTTCCTTTACGGTTGAAAGTTGAGTACCTGTATTTCTAAGTTTTATGTTTTCCTGGTATCAAAATACCATTAGACACACTTTGAGTTTGTGTTTTTTCAGGTAGCAAAATCACTTTGGAGTCACTCAATTTAAGATAATTGCAGAAAATTCCAATAGCAGAGACTGATATTTGGTATGTGAAACACTTTTTCCAGGACAGAAATCTGTCCAAAGCCAATACAAATGGAGAAAAATGTTGGCAGCAATCTAACAGTTAAGCAGAATTCCATGTACATATTTAATGCAACATTTAGAAAGAGTGCAGAGCTGGGTGAGTTACTAATTATCCAAGGGTTTTGGGGATTTGCATTTTCTTTCCTCATACTGCTTCAGTAATGCGCTATTCATTTTGCTTCTAAGTTAGGTTAAAGTGTAGTCTAAAAGCTATTGCATCTGCCTTCCGTATTAAAAATTTATGAGAACTATATTTCACCATCTATCAGTGTGCCTTTTCATCTAGCCAGATGACGGGAAGCTCAGTACATGGGAACTTGTCTCAGTTTCTTCACTCTGTCCTTTTAACCACTTGGAAAACACAGTATAGGCACGAGGGAAGTGTGAAGCATGTGCAGCTGGCTTTCATGGACATGATGAAATCTTGGCAATTCTGAAAAATAGTAAGCGTTCAGTCAACAGTTAAAAGTATTTTATTCTATTGATTCATAAAAGAGTGAATACTCCACTAACAAGGGACAGTGATAGCACAGTATATATACCCTTACTGGGGCTATTATTTATGGCTGCTTTTCTCAGAGCTGTCAGTTATGGAAATGAAGACTGGAAAAATATATGGTAACGATGGTTTCAGTGTGACAATACTAGCCATATTTTGTCAGAGTACATCGAATCCCTCATCTTTAAGAGAAAATAATGCAATTCTTTTCCTGTTACTAGATGAGTAAGGAGAAGTATTTATGATTAAATGAAATTTAAGATATTTTTCTCTTGCAGTTAACCTGTTAAATTAATGAGGTCATGAATGTAGAATTGTCTTTAAATCATTAATAGAACTAACTAGTTAAAAAAGAAACACATTTCATGTTTGCATCTTATGATAAGCTGATCTATGGGTATATCTGTATTTCTACATATGGTAAATGTGTGCATGTATATAAAAATGTGCTTTCAGCATGGTATAGCTTACATACCTGTGTGTCCTGCACAAGTTTTGATTTCCGACTTTAATAAAAGGTGACAGTAAAATTGGTCTGATTCAGCTGGAATTGCAACCTTCTCCTGAACACAGCAGTCTCTGAGGCACATTTGCTCACATGCTCATTCGAGAAGATTCACACAGGAGCTTGTGACTGCAGCTGATCAAAGAGGCAAGCATCTAAACAAAATATGTTGTGAGCTTCTGAATGCTCTGGACTGAAACATCTCACTCTGAAACAGGGATGCTTTCAGCATGTACACCGCTGTAAGCAGAAAAGGCATGTGTACCGCACAGGGAGGGAGAGGATCAAACAGGGAATCTGCCTGGGTCTCAAAACCTCTGAATTCCCACCTGAGAGAGACAACTTCTCCAGCAACAAGTGTTTGGGAGTCTGTGAGTGACACTTGTCACCCCCCACAGCTTCACAGCACTGCACACACCAGTCTGTTGTCCCGTGATAAAGAAGTGGTCAGTGTTCATCGTGGCACCTAACAGCTGTGATGCAGCCCGCTCATTTCTCTCCCCGTGTGGCTGGATGGGTTGCTTGCAGGTGATATGGAAGCATTTAGGCTAATAAGCCTAAATAGAGACTACTGGAGGAATTAAGGTACTAGGACCAGCGCTTAGGTAGGTGGCTCAGACAAAGCGGAGTGAACAGAAGAGGGAGGGCAGCCCCACCAGGAGCTTTCCGATCCCATTGGGTATGGAGAAGGGACAAGTGCACACTGAATATGGGGGCAGCTGAGCCTCACGCCAGCCCCTCATCCGCCCCACACTATATCATCCTCTGTGGCTGCTGTACCTCAGAGCCTGTTGAGGGAGCTCCAGGTGGAGACACCTGGGCCAGTGCCACACCCAGCAGACCTCCTTCATCTGACACCAGTGTCCCATGCAGAGTTTGCTCGTCTCTTCAAGCTGGAGCCATGGAGCTAGTCCCTAAACAGGATTAGACATAGTGACTGTGATGCTGGCAAGTACTCTTCATGTGCCTAGCTACCAGGGAAGAAATTTGGGAGGATGAGGGTGGGAGGCTGATGCAGATATTCCTATTTTAGTCTCTGCATGGGTTTTCAATGCCACTGTATTGAAACAACAAAATTTCAAGTGGAGTATATGTTCAACAGTTAGTAAAGCTAACCTTCATTGGAGACAAATAGATCACTGCAAGCAATTTAACATGTAGGTTTGACCAGGAACTTTTTTCCTTTTCCTTTTCCTTTTCCTTTCTTTTCCTTTTCCTTTTCTTTTGATTTTCCTTTTCCTTTTCTTTTCCTTTTCTTAGAATATCTGAGTTGACAAGATTGATTTTATCTAATTTCTATTTGGTAAAAATGTCAAAGCTGTCAAAATATATTGATTTGTCACTTTCTGAACAGGAAACAATTTGAATTATTTCAAAATCAAATTATCTTTTATTTTGAAGCTTATTTATAGTGGTGATTAAATCAATGCAGAGAAAATATGACTGAGAGATCCTTATACTTTAAATCAGTAGACATCTACTGATCTTGTTGTAAGATACTGTTTCATCATCTCTGGCCCAGAGAGAAAAATCAGTTGATAAGCATAACATACGGAGTCACAGGCAAAGATGGAAAGAGAATCTACATTTATTAATTTTAGTAGGGCATCACTCAGTCCCTTGTAACTTCCTCACTCGTCATACAAATAGGTCTACACCTATGTGTGGTTCTATGTTAGACAAGCACAAACCACTTTCTAATATAAGTAGAAAATCTCTATTAGAAACTCATTGACTCCAGATTTCATAAATCTAATACTGAAAGGAGTGCTTTTCCAGACCCAGATGTCTGTACTGGCGTTGGAGTCCTGGAGGTGTTCTCTGCATGCTTGCTAATTCTTACGAGGTGCAAAAATGTATCTAAAGGCATAAAATCTGAGTTTTAAGACTCCTCGTATGACTTATATAAAGTAAGTGAAAAATGAATCATGACTATGCCTTAATGTAATCTCCCTGAAAGAGAAGAAAAGCCCTATTCACTGATTCCCTGAATTGCCGCCTACATGCTTAGGCTTAGTAGCTTGGTGTTTAGCACCTGTGGACGCAGAGATAACGTTCTTTAAACCCTCCAAACATGTTATGTCAGATTGCATCATGTCATATGTGATGTGACTTAATGGGATGTGACACGGTGTAGCCCAGCACCGTGCCTGGTCTTGAGAGCCGAGGAGCAAGTTGAAAGGACTCTCAGCCACAGCCATGGTGATTTGAATCCCTGGCTCTGGAGACAATACTGGGCTCAAAAGCGACATCGATTTTAAGCAAGTTTCCCTATTCATGTCATATTTTTCTGGTAGAAATCAATGGCAATACCTGAAACTACTGATGAATACTTGCTCCTTGTGATCTTGGCCACACCATCTTCTGTGTTGCAGAAACCAAAGAATAAAGGGAAGCATCACTTTATATCTGTAACAAAACACACTGGGCATAGTATTTCACTACTAATTGAAGCAGCCCTACTGTAACCCAATGCAGACAGCTAAGGCCTTGAAAGTAGTAGCACGTTACTTGCATTAAAACGGACATAATTACTGATTTAGCAAGTTGCATGTGATGCTTGTAAGACTCATGGTTTGACTTCAGAGATTCAAAGAAGTACGTGAATTGTGTCGCTCTTGTGGTGTTACTCCTACTTTTTCCGAGTACTACCAGAGTATTTCACCAATCTCTGCTGCAGAAAGGCTGAGTTAGAAGTCTATCACAAGTGCACCAAACAATCTTCCATGTCAGATAGCAATTACCCAAATGCAAATCTGGCAACTGTTTGGCAGACTGCTGGAAGCAAGGTTCGCTCTACTCTTCTCCCTTCATTGCTCACCCTTTTTTAAATTTTTTTTTTCTTTTTCTTATATTTTGCTTGAAATGTTGAACTGCGTAGTGTCAGCTGTGGGACTGTTACTTTTCTTCACTTTCCTTTTCACTCCTGATCCTTCCACACAGGAGCCAGAGAGACATGCTCTATTCATACAAAAGCTGTCCTTTCACTTGGATTACCAGAATTAGAGAAGCTTCATAAAGGCTCAGATGCTGACACATCACTACAGATTTAACAGCATCAATAAAGGACGCTCTCTCACCAGCCACCGTGGTTGCCCCCCTCACAGAGACAAGTAGGATTATAAAGCTGCCATCAGCTTGCCAAATTAGGAACGCATGGCTCTCCCAGTGAAGCGAGGCCAGCGCATTTGTAGACGGTACATCTCCTGTCCCTAAATAGGGACACTTATCCATGTGTGCTGATTACATAAATGTAAATGGTATCTTTTCCAATCTATTTCCTCACATGTGGCTGCCCAGAAACCCTCAAAATTAAGGATACTATCCAGTTTCATAGGTGAAATACAGAAACTGATGGTAACACAATTGGCTCCAAAGAGGAAAGAAAAAACATCCATCTATGGATAATCTTCTCAGCCTATCACATTCTAATAATAATATATAATAAGTTTTACTAATAATATAGCATAATAATGCCTAATAATATCTAAATAATAAAATAAAAATAGACATTATTCTTAAAAATAAAATAAAGGTACTTAACTATTTTCTGTTTCTAGTGCTTAATTCTCTGTGTAAGTACACACTTGTTTTTCCAAGACTCTATTCCCATGTGTCTGACGAACTGTTGAAATTTGTGTTCAAAATTACTTACTGAAACTACTTTCAGTGATTAGGGCAATTTATCTTATGCTAACTGTGTTCATGCAAACCCCAAGTGAGCTGACTGATACAAGACAGCAATATTGTAGGACTGGCATCTAGGAAACCTGGTTAATAATCAGGGTTGGCATTTTACACTCTATCCTATTAAAGACAGCAAATCCTAGCAAAGGAGCTAGAGACCCTGTGTGTTGGTTAGGATACAGCAAAGGAGTAAAAGAAGCAAAAGTTTAGCAGATACTGAAACTTTCAGTTTGCTTTTAAACACTGTTGCATTTCTTAATAACCCTGCTCAGAAATTCATCTGTTGGATTCAGGTCCTCTGTGTGAAAGCGAGTGGTCCCCTCCCCGGTTCCCAGGTGGGTCAAACATAACTGCTTCTAAATCTATATAGGTTAAATAATTTGCAGAAAACTTCTTCCTCACCCTGTGACTATGTAATATGAAAGTACTTCATTGAGATTCTTTGCAGTCTTAAAGCTTAAGGCTCTCATGTAAGTGGAGGTTTCTGGGACAAGGTCTTTGGAAAGAGGTAAGGTTTCAGTGGTAAGCCAGGAGACAGAAGTGACTGAGCACTAGTGCTGTTGCTGCTGCTTTTCCAGCCGTTCTCAATCCACAACCACATTTTCAAAAGAAAACATTGATTTATGTTGCTGCTATGTTCTCATGTTCAGCTTGAAACCCTGCATGTATTTGTTCAGTCAAGCACTCAAAATTGGTGGCCCCTGCTGAACATTTTGGCTCGAGCCTCCTTATGGCTCAGGTTTCTCCACCTGTCAACCCAGGATGACGCTTAGGCATCTGACTTAAAGTTTGCATGAATTGTTTCACTAGAACTAGTAAAGCAGTTTGAAATTCAGGCTTGTGTCTACAGTCACCTATTTTGATTGCTTTGTTCTCTTATCCTGCCTTAAAATTCATTTTCTTGATGAAGTAAATCTCTTCATCAGGCCTTCTTACAGTTAAAAAATACACACAGACAGAAGGTGGGAAAGGCTCCCAAGGCCCATATGCTATACAGCATGTTTCTTGCATAAATATGTCATGGGTATTTTAGTAACCTGCTGCCTTCTGGCATGAGATGTTTTCAGCTTCCCATTGTTTGCACAGGCAGTCGGAGCAGGGGAGGGGGAGGATGAAAATCCACAGAGGGAAGTCTGATACTCTTCTGTCTTGTCAGGTCATGTTCATTTTGGGGAAAAAACTGTCATTCTCCGATTTGCAGATGTGCTTAATAGTATGAATCACAGTATTATAGCAAGTCGTATACCAGTATATCACTTGCTGAAATGCTTAGAAACAAAGCAGAACAAAAGCTAGCACTGTGGCAGTTCAAATAGGTGAATGTACTCATGCTCCTCTCGGTCTTTACTAGGTACTCTATTTGTATGCTGAAGAGGAGACTGAATTTAAATTCACAGCTTTTCTCTTTTTCTTTAAAATGGGCTTTCTGAAACTTGAACATCTGAGGAGATAAACATTATTTACAGCTTTGATTTATAATGGTTAACCATCATCTAATCTAGGAATGTGAATTTGTTGTCTGTTTGGTTACCTCCAACACTTGCAAGTCCTTATTTATCAGCAGAAACCACACACTTTTAATTTAGTATGTTAATTTATAGATCTTGCTCAAATCTTATTTAACAGACTGATTTATAAACATTAGACAAAATGATCCAAATGATAAGTGTTAACTTTGCCATCAGATTTATGCATTCTAAGTAAGAACATGGCTGTATTTCTTTGGTTGGTTTACAAATGATAACATTAATTAGTTCTCTAGCTGTCTGATTAGAAAATATCTTCTATCCTAGCCATTAAGTTCTGATTTATCTTTTTGACGTATAACTATGCCTCATAATTTGTTTCCACAGAGTTCTGATTTATTAATGCAATGTGCTAAAATTTAAAACATAAATTTCAAAAGCTCTGAAATAAATGTAAAAAAAAATTCAGGCTGAAAAATAATCCTTGGGAGCATAAAGTAGACTTTTTTCACAATTTTACTTGAAGCTTAGGGAATATACTGAGGGAGTTTGCCAGGAAAGTTTTTTTGTTTTATTCTTTCTGCATAAAAAAGTGTCTGTACTTGAAAGCACTTAAAACTGCTAGAGACAGACATGTAATTCCGGTGTTAAAAGCACAGGTGTTTTAGTATTTGATCTGACTGTACTGAGACAATTAGAGACTACTGGGTTCAATTTAGGGAACTGGAATACAGTTTGGTTTCTCTATACCAACATTATCAGTATTTTTCTTCTTCAGGAAAATAACCAAAGTATTTTTTGACTTAGTGAGTTTCTTAGAAAGCTAAAACTACTTATTGGAGAAATTCTTAATTATATAGAATCATAGGAGGGTTGGAATTGGAACGAATCTTAAAGATATTCTAGTTCTAACGCCACTGTCCTGGGCAGGGACACCTCCCACTAGACCAGGTTGTTCAAAGCTCCTTCCAGCCTGGTCTTGAACCTGCAGGGATGGGGCATCTGCAACTTCTCTGGGTATCCTGTTCCAGTGTCTCAACACTCTCACATTAAAGAATTTCTTCCTAATATCTAATCTAAACCTCCCCTCTCTCAGTTTAAAAGCATTACTCCTTGTCCTGTTGCTACACTCCCTGATAAAGAGGAAAACTCCCTCCCTTTGTCTTCTGCAGGCACCCTTTATGTACTGGAAGGCTGCTATAAGGTCTCCCCAGACCTTTCTTTTCTCCAGGCTGAACAACCCCAACTCTTTCTGTCTGTTTCATAGGAGAGATATTCCAGCCCTCTGGTAATCTTCTTGGCCCTCCTCTGGACTTGCTCCAACAGGTCCACATCCTTCTTATTTTGGGTGCCCCAGAGCTGGACACAATACTCCAGGTGGGGTACCATGAGCGCAGAGTTGAGCGGCAGAATCACTTCCCTTGACCTGCTGGCCATGCTTCTTTTGATGCAGCCCAGGATGCAGTTAGCTTTCTGGGTCATGAGCAAAGTGCGTTGAAGCTGTGTATTCTATCTGCAAGCACGACTGCAGGATTTATGTTTATCAGTACCATGCTCTCCCCTACTGAGTGTTGATTTACTGCTTTCTGGCAAAGATACTTGCTACTGTAGGGATCTTGGGCAGGGCTGGGGAACACTGGCCAGGAATAAGCCTAGCAGGGTAGAGACAGCCTAAGGCTTCTTGTGATCAGCAAGAGGGATTTTATGGTTCTCATAAATATTACACAAAATTTAGCTAATACCTTTTTTTTTTTTTTCGCCAAGATTCCTCTTCCTTTTTTCACCTGCTGGCCCTTTTGGGTAGTTTTCCATGAAGCATTATGTTCTAGAAAGCATTGTTCTTATTCTTTTGAAATAAGCCTACAGAGAACTGTTGGCAGAAAAAAAAAATTAAAGGAACAACAAATACAGGGTAAAGGCTGCCATCATTCTTGAAAATCTGTATAACCCCAGTGACTGAAGAAATCAAACAGAAAGATTTTTATTTGTTTTGAGTAACTTTACAGACACAGCACAGACAAAATGCTGTGTCACTGATCTGGGTACTTATATGGAATGCATTAGGTGGCTACTAAGTAAGCCTTGCCTCCCTTCATGACACCAGGACTCAAATGTCACTGAAAGACTGTTGTACAATATGTTGCCAAGATTGATAAAAAGCACCTGCAAAATAACTTTGCAAGGATTCTAATCACCCTCAAATTTGCACCCCAGATTAAAGCCTCAGAATCTAAATATAAGAATGCATATCATGGTTTATTTCATCAAAATAATTGCTAGATGCATTTTTGTATTATAGTACGCCTGGTTCTGAAAGTGAACCTTTCCCTGTAATCAGTGCAGAATCCGTGTCTCTCCATTTGTGTGTGTATAAAACCCTCTAGCTTGATGAGAGGATTTTTGGGGCGACTGAAAACACAGAGGGTTTGGGAATCATCTCTAATTGCTAATGAGATTTCTTATAAAAAGCTGTTTCCATTCACATGAAACCTGGACAAAGTTCAGAAGCTAACCCTAAAATATTTCAAGTTGGTGGTCAGTTTGAAGACTTTGGGAGGAATTTTAATAAAAGCAGCCCATCCATTTTTTTAATTGAAGCTACAGAAAAATGTTATTCTGCACTTTAAAGTTCCGCATTTAAAAATTCTTTCTAAAATTCTGACTTTTAAGGAGATCTAGAGTTCTTATCCTTTTGGTTTTCACATGCAGCAGAAGATGGATGGTGCTGTTTTCTGCATCTGGTATGTGCCTAGATAGAAAAATGTTACATAAATACTAATGTAGAGATAAATATATATAAAATATAATTCCCATACATGACTAATAGAGAATCCTTTGGCTTTGCTACTCCATATAATGGAAAGTTACTATTGAGTGAAGAAGTGGGACAAATTAGCAAGGTCTCAGTTCCATGCTTAAATAATTATGCAGTCTCTTATGCTTGAGCTAGCACATTTAGAAATAATTCAAGTTTCTGTGGGTGTCTCTATGCTGCTAAATAAAAGAAGAAAGAAGAGATGAGTACTGCACCCCACTTCTCAAACTGACCACCCAACCATGAATATAAAATTTGATTTTTCATTCCAAGAACTGATCCAAAAAGGTAACATTGAGCAGATGATTACACTATTTGGTCTTGTTCACTTGTAAAGGTCTTCTAACATCTATTCACGCTTTATGTCTTTAAACATACTTGTATATCCTTTTGTCATGCCTTAGAGCATGCAATATAAATCCTCCATTTCATGCTATAAAAACAACTCTCTGATGAGCTGCAACAGAGCCCAATTCCTTGCAAAAAACCACACACAAAATAATCATTTTGGTTTAGGACCACAGGAGTCTCAGAGGAGACCTGAGGCCTCATGTTAGATCAAAGATCCAAACTATCTACTCCAGTGGGATCTGGTCTTAAATGTTGTGGACACAAGACAATCCATGCTACTTGGGTCTTGGGACCTCCCAATTAGTCCCGAGTCCTCTTTTATTTAGCAGTGTAGGCATAGTCAAGATGGGTTGTGAAGTATTGGACAACTCCTTAGGATCCAGTAGCTGAATCTCCATCCTCAGTGAGGACACATATATCTCCCACGTTTCTCTTTACTGTCAGAGTACCCTTGTGCCAGAGGCAGAGCATGAGTGCTCTCCTTTCATCCCACACACAAGGTGAGGAAGGTGCCATAACTGTAATGACTTGCAATGGATACTCTGAGGAAGGGCTCACAGGCCTCAGAGGGAAGATCTTGCCTTTCTGTTTCTGATAGTCAACGTCATCACTCAATGATGCCTGGAAAAGATGTACAAAAAGACAATCACATGAGGACAGAATGGCAAGGAAAGGAAAGCAGGGAGAGGAGGAAGATCTGCTACCAACCAGACGATTCCATGATTTCCCAGCCTGTGACTGCCCTGGTCCTCCCACGGAAAGAGCAGATATTGGAGCAAGGAGACCAGTGAAGGAGTCTGCTGTTTAAGAGAATGCAGTAGGAAAAGAGAGAAAAAGGAGCAAATTAGTTCTGGAATTGGAGTAGCTGGTACTTATTTCAATTAAGTCAGTCATGTAGGCCCTTTATAGCCTCTGTCAAGAAATAAGACACTAGCAAAGCACAATTCCTATCAACTTAAAATAGGCATCTAAACCAGGTCAGACATGTATCCTCCTACACCTGATTACAGAAAGTGCTTAGAAGGCCAGGTCAAACATAGACATTTGTGTTGCAAAATCTGAAGTTAAGTGAGGTGAATCACACCGGTAAGGACTACCAAGCAGGTGGTTCAGGACTCAGAACCAAAAAAAGATCAATCATGACAGGTTAGAAAGGGTGGGCTGGGAAAAGAGCAAATTTAGAAACATATCCCCTGAAACATATCCCCCTTGTCAAGACAGGATCAGAAGCTCAAAGTCCTGACTCTCACCTTTCCTTTGCAGTCCAATAAATGCCTATGAAAAGCACAGGCAAAGCTATTGCGGGCTCACACCAATACTGCTGCTGACAGTGGTAACTACTCCATTAACTTTAGTGACACATTTGGCTATTTTAATGTTTCCCAGTCTGCTGCTGACCTATGCAAATATCAATATGAATCCACAAGATGAAAATAGTTTTGAAAAACAAAACACCAAGTAAATTGCACACAAGCACAGAAATACATTAAAGAACATTATTCATCTCCACAAGCTTAATAATGTTCTTTTAATGTTGTTTGTGTGCACAGTAATGGTTTAAATTTCTCTGGCTCTTGAGCATGGAATTATAAGTATCCAAAATAAGATTGGGATTTCAATGAATTTCTATCACATCAGAGACTATATAATGGGATTCAAGTGCAAAAAATGAACAGAGTTGCAAAATTCATTACTAGCAACTTTGTAATACTGCTGTACAACACTACAAACCAGTTCCTTCCTTCTGATCCGTCATCTCTGCCCCCATGTCCAGATTGTTTTATCGGAAATTATGTACCGTACTCCAATCCTTCAATATTGTCCATGTACTTATTAAGGTAACTGTATTTGCCTGCAAAACCTACTAAATTTTATTTGTCCTCGGCCTTGGTTAGGCAATCTCAACTCCTTAGTGCCAAAATTGTCTCAAAGTCCAGTGTATGTAAGCACAGTGGTTGACTGTCATCCTTCTCCAATGCTAATGGAGCTTTTAATTCCTTTGTTAACCCTTTGAAAATGCCAAGTAAAGATTTACAATCTCCCTGTCCCTGCAGGGCCTCTGAAAAGGAAACCATCCAGATGGCAAAACACAGTTCTGCAGTAACCCTCTCCCACAACTGCCAAATGCAGGAATGTGCTAAAGGCGCTGAATGCTCAGCACAAGAAATTTCACAACTCATTAGCAATGCCACATCAAAATAATAAAGAACAAAACCCAAAATGAAACCCAGCAGGCTGCAATCCCAGGGGTTAGCTGGCAGCAGCCTATGTAAGAATTTGATGTCATGATTCGCACAGATAATGTTTCTTGACCGCTATTTTGCACTACAAAAATGTTAAAAAACTAAATCTACAAAAAAGTTGCAAAAAGTTATTGACTCAGTCACCTTTTGAGGACGCAGCTGTGAAGGGTTTAGAGCTCTGCTGGTATCTTTTCAAGAATTAGAAGCAAAATTATTTGATTTTTTTCCCCAAAGAGAGGGTACAGTTGCTTTTGCCACCCTGATTTTTACATTAATCTTTCATGAAAGAATGCTAGAGGAGTGTGAAACTGATTTTAAACTCCTTTTGGCAAAAAGAAACAGCAACTGAGTTCTGGGAAATCTGAAATTCTTTCCCCTAGAACTCCTCACTGCAAGCTGACCTTTTCTGCATTCAGCACTGAGAACATCATGCTATCTACTGGTTACCCACAACAAACTTTTTTTTTCCAGCTCTCTGGGTTTTCTGAAGGGAGAGAAATGATAACATTTTAAAAGAAGCCAAATCATTTACTGCCAGATTATTTACGCTAACTACTTCTGCTTCTCATCTATGAGCAAACTTAAGTTTTCTGAACTTTTTTGTATTGAAGGTTATTCAACAGATGCATTTTGCAAATGCAAAATTTCAGCACCTGGGAAGCTCTTCAGCTGCTTAATACAACCATTGCTTGAAGAATGTATCCATTTGCAATTTGATATTCCCACTAAAGGGTTAGTGGCCCACTCACAAGTCACTGTCCCTGATGTTTTAGTGATTACAGGGTTGACAACTGGCCAGTTCCCAGTTACCCCTGACTCATATGAGCCATTGCATGCATACAGCTGTTTAGCCCAGAGACCTGCATGTCTCCTGGTACTCCCTATACTAGCATTTATTTCTTTTGTGAGGTAGGAGCATTAACTGGTGAACCCACCAAACCTTTTTATGAGCCCAAGGTAAGGAAGTCAGTGGCGGTACCAAAATGTTTGTCTGACGAATTTTAAAATAGTGCTTGCATATTGGAGTTTATATTCACACTTGCTTCCACTACTTTCTTGGAGGATTATCTGCAGGAAAGCAGGGAGCTCCAATGAATGCTTCAGAGTAAGCCAACGGGAGGACTGCAGTGTAATGGAAATTTGCATGGCACTTAACAAGCATGAGTTGAGAATACTGTCATCATCTTCTCCTTCTCCTGTTTCAGCCCCTGTCCTCTCCCGGCTCCTTGTCTCCTCCTCTTCCCCTTTGCTGCCTCTCTCCATCCCTGACTCTCCTCCTCACCTGTTCTTTCCCCTCCTGTTGTGCATAGCTGACATCCTACACACTCATGGGAACACCTGTGGCCCCATCTCCTGCCTTCTGAGGACAGGGTCTACTATTTTGCATTAAAAGAAAAATAAATCTTCTCTGTTCCTGTTCACTGATGGGATTTTAGTGGCGTAGAGATACCATGAGCAGATCCAGCTCCTATCTCATTCTGGAAAGGGTGTATCCAGGTTCCTGGGCATTTGACTATGTGATTCCAGTCATTACAGGTTTTATGATAAACTTAATTATATAGGCCAATTTGTAACAAAATTCTTTGTATGAGCATCTGATATGAATTTACCTCCATGATGGAAAAAAGAGTCATTCCTACATCACACTGAAAATCAGCTTCTCACAACTTCCTTCAAAGTCCTCTTGCTGTGCAAAGCTGGTGTTTGATTGCTGTCTGCAGTATCATAAGTGCTTCCTTGGGGAACTCCTAAATTACCCTAATATTTTGGCAGGTGTGACAAGGACATCCTTGAGGTAGGGTTTTAATTAGGTCACATAACAGGACCAATAGTAGATTATACAACAGGAAGGCTGCACCCTTTTATGTAGAGGTATGTCATCATAATGCTGGACTCAAGACTGTTATTTACATTATAAATCTTATTTATGTTTGGGGTTGCTATCTTGGTTGCAGATATTTTCTCCAGACTAAAATCTGACTGACAAACCCATAACTTGTAAGCAAATATTTACATTGCACAGAAAAAACCTGCAGCTTGGTGCTTCGGTGTTTCATGCATTGTATTTGGAGACAAAATCAGCCTCCATTTAAAAAACAAACAATAAAAACACATCATAGCCGAACAGTGATCTAAAATGATGTCTCTCTGGGGAAGCAAAGAAAGATATTCATAAAGGCTAACATTAGCCCTGGGAAGAAAGCCTGCTGTATTCCCTTTATGGCCTAAAGTAATGAAGGCTCCTCCACGGGCGATTTGGAACAAGAGACTAACTTTAGGTGCTTTGAATATAGCTTCCTACAGCAATCTGTCTCTCTGCTGCCTGTAGGCACACACTTGCTGGATTACAAGAGTCTTTCTGAATATGCCTCTTAATGATCTGATAATGCACTAATAAAAGAGACCATCCAGGGTTGGAAGAATTAAACCATTGCAGCAGTTACAAGGGTTTTAGGAACCAACAATAACAACAAAAATATTGCCCCTTTTTCTCCCTCTGCTCTGGGTGTGAGCCAAGCACCTGTCTCACACAATGCTTGCCATGCTGTTACTCCCCATAGCATCAGGCTGTGAGGACTTGCCAGGGTGTTGATCCTGAAGCACCCATTTTCATTAACAAGCTGAGCATTTGGGGGAGAGGGAATATATCCAAAACTTAATCATGTCTACCAGGCTTGCCTGCCTATAAAATCCTAAATGACAAAAAGGTGACTCACTGCTTAGTATTCTTACGGGAAGAACAAGATCCCGGAGGACCAGAGCTTATCATCATCACACACTGAGGTCCTTTTGAGGAAAGACCCTAAAAGCTCTTTATAAGCTTTCTTACGGAGTGTAACTAGTATTAATTCGTGGGGATGTTTTGTCCAAGAGAAGTATCTATTCAAGGAACTCTGTACTTCAGAGGCGGGAGCAGACTAAGCTTCCTTCAAAGCACTCCACTGGGCTGTAGAACGTAACAGCAGGACTTTGTGACACACATGAATTTTCAATTCCAGTCTCATAATTGTAGGAAAGGACTTACTTTTAATTCTTTGAAGCTAGAGCAGAACAGAACCCAACCCATGTTTTTTTCCAGCCTCAAGGTACTTAAGAGCTTCCTCTTTCTCATGGACTATTTTGTTTTTGTTTTTGAAACTGTCAGTTCCCCCTTAGCCCTAAGCCACTGATGCTTTGTGCTTTGAATGTAAATTAAGAGACACTCATCAAATTATTTTGACTGGCTGATCAAAGCTTAATTTCCTTGAGTCCTGAAATCTTTTCCTCACATTAAATTACATATAAAAATGATTTTCATATCCTTTATTTTCAGATAAGGTTACACAGACAGTTTTAGGTTAATACAGTTGGTAAACAAATGCAACAAATAATGAAATCTTAAACCATTTTATGAGATTACTGTTCCACTAACAAGGCAGAACACAAATCTTGCACAGCACCAACAAATATAGCTGAAAGATGTAATCAAACATTGTGGACTGTAATTGAGCATTTGAGCAAAACAGGATTAACACATATTTGTCTGGTGAGTTGTAGAGTAAATTAAAGCTAGTCTAAGGAAACTACTCCAAACTGATGACTGGAGAAATCTCTAGACCCACAGAGAACTGTAGGATTCCAGGATACCTTAGCTATGTTGAAAGTGTGAAATGCTGAGTAGAAGCAGAATTCATGCGATTTTTTTTTTTTTTTTTTCTCTGTAGCTTTAGCATATCTCTAGTGAGAGGAGGCTGATAGTACTAGGTCATGCAGAAGAAAAGCTGTTCTGGATGGGACTCGAGATCACTCACCCAGCTCTGTTTCCAACAACGTACATACAGATTTCTAGGAAAGAATCATAGAATCGTAGAATCATCTAGGTTGGAAGGGACCCTAAAGATCATCTAGTCCAACCATCAACCTAACTTTGACAAAAAAAAAAAAAAGCAGCATAAAAATCACTAAACCATATTCCTAAGGACTGTGTCAACCCCGTCTTTTGAACACCTCCAGGGATGGTGCCTCAGCCACTTCCCTGGGCAGCCTATTCCAATGCCTGATAACCCGTTCCATGAAAATTTTTCCTAATATCCAATCTAAACCTCCCCTGGCACAACTTGAGGCCATTTCCCCTTGTCCTGTCTCCTGTGACCTAGGAGATGAGACCAACCCCCACCTCTCTACACCCCACCTTCAGGTAGTTATAGAGTGTGACAAGGTCTCCCCTCAGCCTCCTCTTCTTCAGACTGAACAACCCCAGCTCCCTCAGCCTCTCCTCATAAGACTTACTCTCCAGACCCCTCACCAGCTTCGTTGCCCTTCTCTGGACCCGCTCCAGCACCTCAATGTCTTTTTTGTGATAAAGGGCCCAAAACTGGACACAGTACTCGAGGTGAGGCCTCACCAGTGCTGAGTACAGGGGGACAATCACATCCCAGGTCCTATTCACCACGCTGTTCCTGATACAGGCCAGGATGCTGTTGGCCTTCTTGGCCACCTGGGCACACTTGCTGGCTCATGTTCAGCCGACAGTCGACCAACACCCCCAGGTCCTTTTCTGCCAGGCAGCTCTCCAGCCATTCTTCCCCAAGCCTGTAGTGCTCCCTGGGGTTGTTGTGACCTGAGTGCAGGACCCGGCACTTGGCCTTATTGAAACTCATCCTGTTGGTCTCAGCCCATCGATCCAGTCTGCCCAGACCCCTCTGTAAAGCCTCTCTACCCTCCAGCAGGTCGACACTGCCACCCAGCTTGGTGTCGTCTGCGAACTTACTGAGGGTGCACTCGATCCCCTCGTCCAGATCATTGATAAAGATACTAAAGAGGACAGGTCCCAGTACCAAGCCCTGTGGGACACCACTTGTGACTGGTCGCCAACTGGATTTAACTCCATTCACCACCACTATCTGGGCCCAGCCCTCCAGCCAGTTTTTAACCCAGTGGAGAGTATTCCAATCTAAGCCATGGGCAGCCAGTTTCCCCAGGAGGATACTGTGGGAGACTGTATCAAAGGCCTTGCTAAAGTCCAGGTAAACAAAATCCACAGCCTTTCCTTCATCCAGCAAGTGGGCCACTTTGTCATAGAAGGACATCAGGTTTGTCAAGCATATTTGGATACTTCCCCTGTGCAGTCTCCCAGTTTCCAACAGTTTGCAACTCAGAGGGGTTTTTTAAGTTAGATGTGGATTCTAAGTGCTCAATAAGGCTAGAGGAGTTGTCTAGACTCCTTGACTTAGTTTAAATGTTTGGGTTTTTTTGGTAGCACAGCCAAAGGTGTGGCTACAAATACAGATATCTACACATTGCTCAACTTAGATGCTCTGCATTGAATTATGGAGCAATTGACATCCCTTCATTGACCACATAGCAAATTGTTGCCCTAAGCTAACTTTGGCACCTATAGTTAAATGCATAAAACAAGGCTAAAGCATATAGTGTGAGTACCCATTTTATGTCAAAATAAAAGTAGGTTTTTAATTTATTTGCCTTTGGGGTTGGTTGGGAAGGGAGAAGATTTGGAAGATAAAGGAAGATATCAAAAATAAGTTTTTAGAGTTATCATGTGCCAGTAAGAGATGAAGTGCCCTTCACGGTGTGTGCAAAGGCCTAGGGAGCAGCTCACCCAACTGAAGCTTAATTAGCAACAATGTCCACCCTTGGTGGGACTCTCAGCATTTGGGCTCAGCACTTCAGCTCTGCCTGGATGTTGGTTACCACCATGAAATTTCTGGCCTAGAACCATAACCACAGGTGAAATTCTTTGTTGGAATCACTACTTCAGCACAGACTTCTAATGGTTTCTTTGGAGGTGAGAGGGAAGAGATTAGCTTTGATTTTCTTAAAGACAGTGCATTTGAAGAGTTGACATTATTGCCTGGAGTTATTGGTTTTACAAGACACCGTGAACAGACCTTATTAATTTTTATGTTTTGCCTTTTATATTTTATGATGAAGTGTGAATTTAGATCTGTATTTGTAGGAACACTGACTTTGCAAACATACTTGGCAAATATACTTAAGCTCTAATAATTACAGAACCTGCTCCTTCTCAATCCATTTTTTTCAGTAAGATCCACTGAATCCCTAGCAGTAAATTTAGCACTCCTTAATTTTATTTTTCAAGTAAAAAAAATAAAATAAAAAACATGTTTCCACTGTACTAAAAAAAAGAAAGGAGCATGCACCACATCTAAATGTAATCTTGCAGAAGTGAAATCAATTCCGCAAACCACTTTTAGATCTTTCCTTCAGTTTGTGGATTTAAATTGCTTCTAAAATCTCATTAACCAAACCTCTGTATGGAAAGATTCTAACTTCGCTATGACAAAAGGAGGCTGTTCTCGACCCATATACACCCTTCACATTCATTTTCACACCTCATGCTGCAGAGATAAACGTACTCTATTTTTAGCAGACATGATCTGAACGTTGTGATGACCTTAAACTTTGGGACAGCTTTAAAAATCAGAATATGGAGCCACAATTTTACATTAAATAAAGTATATGAATCATAAAATTATGGATGCAGATTATTTATTTAGGATGACTGGACTGTTAAATTTTAAGGGATTACCATATGTGGGTTAACTCTGCTTGCATGTGTCTGATTTTGAAGATTTCTCATGTTGCTTCTTTCCTACATATTTCAAAGTTGATTTCTGACTTTTTAACTAGTTCAATGTACTGAAAATACAACATTGCACTCGTAAAATTATGTCATCATTGTAATTGCAGAAGGCAGAGGCCTCAAAATCCAATACGCATTCATCCTGTGTACATATATGCACTAATATAAATCCATAAACTATTGCAGAAACTCTCTGTAGAAGCACAATTATCTTCTGTTTTGGTTTGTTTATTTGTTTTGTTAGAATTATTTGCCATGTGAAAGTGGCAACTTTAAAATACAAGTAGTTTAGAAGATTCCAATCAGATTTAGACCATATTTCTGACTTTTTGTTATTAATTTCTTTTTTCATTTCTACTAGATTTGAATGTGTCTCTCTGCACAGACAATCACAATCTCTTTCCTGATAGTCCATTGCCTTTGGGAATTTATTCCTTATAGGCACGATTTAAAATTGCTGAAGGACAACAAACGTCTTATGCCTGGATGAAGCAAATCTACAAATTTTAAATCTGACAGATTATCATACTGTCTTTTTAAAAATCTTGCATGATTTACATTTGCAGCTGTATATCAACAAGAAAAAATGTGGTGAATACTTAGCTTTAGAATAGAAAACTGTACTACAAGGGTGTGATTTCTAATTTTTTTCCTAAAAAGTAAGAGATGGTGATATTTGTACTGTTATAAAGAGAACATGATCCTGGACTTTCTTATACATGTATTAAAAGTTCTTTGCTTATAATGATAGTTCACCCTTGTTTCATATAATAAAAATGTTTTGAATAATAACAGAATATGAGGAAGTGTATCTGGGGGGATATACCAAGACCTAAAGCAAAGACATGAGTTCTGTCTATGAGCTATGTATGAGTAGCAGTCAGAACTGAAATGACTATTTCCTGAATAATTTCATAAAGTATTTTTTGTCTTTAAAATATTGCTTTGATAAATGAATGCAGCTCACTGTAGGTGTGCACCAAGAAATAAGTTCCATTCATCTGCTTTTTCATCTTTTCTATCCAGGGTTCATAGACTACATTTCATGTAACAGGTCTGCATAGCATTTGGACATACGTTAACTCGATCTTTCTTGCCAGCATTTCTTGGGTTAGTGCTGGGCTCCATTTTCCCATTTTCTCCTGGGAGCTACTAACCTGAGCTCTTTTCTGACACTCCTATCACACTGAGTCAATGCGGACCTCAGCTGTTAAGTCCTGCCTTGTCCTTCCATGATATTCCTTCCCAGAATGGAGTCATGGACACCAAATTATCTTGAAGACTCTCATCTGAGTCCTTGCTACAGGATTTCTAATCCCAATGCAAAGTCAGATCCTGTCTCTGACCTAAAAAAACTGTCAAATATAAATCTTAGACAAGATGTCTTATATATTATTCTTCACAAACAAACAACAAGAGATGATGAGTCTCTTAATATCACATTTTTAAAAATGGGGTGTTCACATAGCAAAACTGGCAGTAACAAGACTATATTTCAAAGAAACATGATTTAGAACTGAAGGAAATTTTAAAAGTTGTCCCAGTGATTTGTGGCACGGGGATCAGGGATTACAAAATTCGCTGAGTCAAAATCCTCTAATGCTGAAATTCCCCAGGCTTTCAAAGAGGTACAATCTCCCTGAAATTAATTACTTCAGAATGTTATAGCAATAATAATTAAGATTAATTCAGACTCACACAGAAAAAAAATGACACATCTGGAAAAGAAGTAGTCAAGGAAGAAGGGAACAATGGTGAGCAAGAGGACAAGGTGAGCTGCCCCCTGCACCTGCCCAAGAACCAGATCCTGAACATATACCCTCATGAAGCCACATGGCTCTGGTGGCAGAAGTGGTGAGAGACAAAAGTCACTGGGAAATATGTAGGGTTGCTGTTGGGATTTTGGCTGAACTGGCCAATGAACAAGACAACGGGTGCTGTCCTCCATCTCTCACTTCAAGGAGAGGAGGAGGAGGGATAAAGCGATTTACGAGTTTAGAAGGAACTAAGCTACTCTAATGGAATCTTAATAATAAAATAAAAAGGAAATAATGAAATAGATACAATATAAAGAAAGTCATATCAGGCTCCCAGGATGACGTCACCAGCATACACTAGTGAAGTCCCAGACTGGACTCAGTGACAGATAGGAACTGAATTCCAAATCTGGAGTCAGGAACACATGGATCAGGATCACAGGCAGAGGAACAGGCAGTCCTCCTTGGATGTCAGCCATTGAAGAAAGGGGACTGACCCTTTGATCCCTCAGCTTTTGTACTGAGCATGGGGCAGACAGGATGGAATATTTTTGGTCAATTTTGGGTCACCTGTCCTGTCCACTCCTCCCTGCAGGTGGGACTCCTTCGTGCTTTTCCATTTCCAACCCTCCAGTGGGACAAATAACAAAGTAAGCTGACCTTGGTTGTTATAACAATAAAAGCCTCTCTGCATACCATTCCTTGGCTTTAACTATAACTCTGAGAAGGAACAGTTTTCCGCACAACGTGCTGTTAATTTCAGAGAGTCAGAAGAGGCCTAGCTAAGAAGTAAAATTATTGAACAGAAAGTTAGTTCTGTTTTATCTCAAACCAGGAGAGTTGGTCAAATGACGACCAGGCCTAACACAGTTCTCTGGTAACCCTGCATGTGATTGTCTGGATTTCAGGGCCTATTTTAAGCGTGGGAGGGGGCGGTCTGAGCCCAAGCAGAAAGAGCTGTAATGCAACTCTACAAGTAGCAGAAATTAGATGAAATGTAAAAAAATATAATACAAGTGGGGAAAAAAATTGTCAGAAACAGTCAAAATATCTTCCCTAGGTACCAGCTGAAGACCTAAATGTTTAAAACGTAGCAAGATAAAACATATACATTGAAACATACCTTGGTTTTCTACTGTCTCTTGCGGGTTCCTTCTGCTGGGAACTTCTATTGTTATGATCTTTCCCTCTGTTCTTCTGTCCTTAATCACACTGCACACCCTCACTTGCCATTTGAACGCCCTCCGGTGAACACTAAGCAGCACCACCAGCACCTATCAGATTTTGTTTCTTTTACCTTCTTTTCCAGAAGGGGAAGATCTCTTGCAATTTAAGCCCTTTCAGTTAAAAACTAATGATTTGTAACATTCTTATTTTTTCCTAGGTTTGAAAATATAAAATAGGAAGGATATTATTTTTTTGCATTGTACATAAACACATGCATATTTACTAGGACAAAAAGTGAAAAACATAAATACAACTAAATGAGAAAATATAATAAGAAGAAAGAAAATAGTTATATTACGCTGACACACGTTTTCTGCAGCCAGACTATTGGCAATTACCATAACAAGGGTCCCTCTGGCTGTATAGGGGCCTTATTCTGGCAGATGTAAAAACATGAAAAACCCACAAAGATCAGAAGCAGTGTTTATAGGATGATCTCCTAAATAAAGAACTTTCAGATTTCTGAAATGGGGATTTTCTTGCTTTAGGACTTTCAGATTTCTATAGTCATTTAAGTTAAGTCATATTGATGGTCCTACATTTTCTTTCCACTGCCTAAGTGAGATTTTCTTCTGATATAACATTCAGAGAAGCCTATTTTAACTGTGCGTATAGATTCTCTTTTGCATTTGAAAAATGTGCTAATGTGCACAGGATGCATTATTCATATCACGCCTGCTTTAATTTACATACCTCAGGAAAAAGTATTCACATTCTGGGTTTTCATTTGTTGCACAGACAACACCGATAACACTCACTAGAGTTGCGTGACTGTCTTAAAGTACAGTTGTTGGTCACCATGGAAATTAAGTGTAACTAAATACTCTTAGTGCACAATTCACATTCCTTTATACATTAGTATAATATTTCTTATGCTTAATGGCAATATTTCCTGAGCACTTTGGCAAATGGTGTGGTAATGGCATTCACTTATTCAGAAAGAGGAAAAGGGTATACTTTTAAGAGCAGGCACTGAAACAGGTACAGTAGGACTCCATACATATTTTCCTAATGGATCAAGGTTTCATAGTTTGCAAGCAAAAGAATATCAATCTTGCATCTTCCTAATAATGAATTCTTCAAACTAAATCTGAAATTTGAAATTCAAGATGAGTTTTTCTGGCTTTGAAAATGAAAAATTGTGCCATGAGAACTTAATAAAGTTTTTTTCATGGAAACTACACAATACAGCCCTGTAGATATAATGTAGTTCCATTAGAAATGAAAAATTACAAGACTCAATTTTCATCTTTTACAGTAAGTAAAACCAAGCAGAGATTCAAACTCAATGAATGAAAAAATGTTATCACAAGCTGACAAGAAAACCAAGAGAAAATTAGCTCAGGCCAGAAATCATCTTCAATCTTTTCTATAATCATATAAATAAAATCCAAAGGAGAAAGAGATATACCCGCGAAGATTGGCATAGTTTTTCCTCCTCTCTCTCTTTTAATTAGTGGAGAGAGAAAAACTGCTCTCGGGACTTAAGGATCTATACAGGAAGATACTGGGACTCACGAGAAGAGTTTACTATAATACGTTCCTGACCAGAAAAATTACTATGCCATCAGAGATCTTGCTACTGTTTCTCTATTTCCAGTACTGAGATAGCTCTAAAATGCTTAAATAAGCACGGACCTGCACAGCCTTTATCTCTGCAAGATTAGCTCAAGGCACAGAAGATGGGCTGCTTGTATTCCTCTGTTTCATCCCACAAAATACCTCTAGGTCAGCCCATTTCCCTGAGAGTTTGCAGCAACTCTCTTGCTCTCCCAGAGCAGTGGATTCAGTGCTTCTTCCTACTTCTTAGGGCCGTGCCTCTCCTAACCTGCAGCCACCTGTTTCACCTCTCAGAAGGGGTGTTGTGCTTCTTTCTGCCTGTTGCATGGCACTGACAGAGCCACTCATTTTCCTTTAAGGTATGCTCATTAAATAGGGCTCTGTGACTGCTCCTACTGCGTAACAGCAGCTCTGTGGCTTCCACTCCTCTGTTCATGCCAGGCTACCTCATCCTTCCACCTCCATGTCCCCCCTTCCCTATTTCACTTCCCTGCACCTATCTTTTCTCTGTATCAGCCTACTTCTGTCGGATATTCTGGAGTCTGTTTTTGAACTATAAATTTCATAATATTTTCTCAAGAAGTATGTAACACTGAAGTTCTTAACTCAATCCCTTTGTGAATTCAAACCCAAACAAAAAAAAAAATCTGGCCTGTGAGCTTCCTATCTTCCACCTAAGCTACTCCTGATGCTTGCTAAACACTTCTTTGTCTTTGCTATTCTACAGGACCTCAGAAACTATCTGGTCAGTATCAATCAAATGCACTTTAAATGTAGATTTTGCTGTTTTGATTCAGAAACCCAACTAGTATCTTTAATACCATTCAAGGCTTATCTCTGTTGCCTGTATCCTCTGCTGTGTTCTATCAGAGGTCGATATGATCTGAGCGCTCTGTTTCCTGATACTATTCTGGGTTCAATAGATTCTCTTTTGCCAGGAGCTGTAAGTGTGAATCCAGATGTTCCCTGCTTAGAAGCTAATGCTTTTTAGCATGAATTGTTTCAGGCAGTAATGTTTTAAAAAGTCAAGAGTAACATGTTCTCCTGCAAAGACCTTTGAACAAGAACTTCTTTAAGTCAGAAACACTTCACCTAAACCACCTGGCCCCTGCTCACTTGAACAGTTTTTCTTATACATGCAATTTTTAAAGCTATCATTTATGGATTTGCAAAGATCGAGTGTGGAGTGCTGTCACTTAATAAAACTTGACAATGAAGACAATGGATACAGAGTGTTCTTGTAGCTTCCTACAGCTGCAAAGCTTGGTGGGGAAGGAGCCCTTAGTCAGAAACCAGGAGCTTTTCATTTACCAGTTAGCCAATTTCAGATTCTTCTTCAGTTTAGGAGATGAACAAGCTACTAAGAAAAACAAGCTGCAAATTTAATTCTATACACAATAACAAATATTCACATGAAGGCCTTATGTCTAGTGCTTGCTAGACTTGTAGTCTGACAGAATATGTAGAAGTGTCGCTCACAGTCTGCGAATCCGGCATAAAGAATGAGGGATATTTGTAAGCCATTTTCAGTCCTCATTCCATTTATTGCAAAAACTACTATAGATTAAATGGTAGAAAATATAGGCCTCACATGTTAGTTTCACCCTCTGTATTGCAGAAAGGCTAAGTGTAATAGGGTTTTCATGTTCTGCACTAATGACTAGAATTTCTAGCATGCTTTGCTAAGTTTTGTAAATTAGTGAGAATGGCTGACTTATTTTAAGTATACTGAATTACAAAACGAGTTGGTTTACTTTACAGTTGTGTTTAAGGAACAGTCAAAACCAGAAACAATAATGATACAACCAGTGCAACTGTAAGAAATAAGAAAGAGATTTATATATAACTCCTGTTGTGGTGGCATCATCTGTATGGAATCCTTTGATTAGTCATGCTGCCAAGCTGCCTCCTTCTCTGGCACAGGGCTGTACAGTGTGCTAATGAACTACTTAAACATAACACCTCAAAAGCATTAATAGCACCTTTTAATGAACCCACTCAGATGACTTTTTTCCAGTTATCTTGACATATGGGTTGAGTTTAAACAACTTACACTATATAATATTATAAAGGAAATGTGCTGTAGCATATCCTGTAGGACTAACAATCTCAGTATGATCAGCCTTCCCTGAACACACTGCTATCAAATATATGGTTATTAGTAAAGCAAAGCTTTCACATTAAAGAGAAACATTCAGATTTTCACATTACAGAAGATGATCTAGGAAATTCTATTGCAACTAACAAATATTGTTCCCATCAATACAATCAAGTTCCTCTCTGGTGCAATCATGTTATTCCAGTTTTACACCTGTATAGCCAAAATGAGAATTGGTCTATTTGTCTTCTCAACACTAATATTCATATAAACAACATTCCATCCCTCTATGAAGCTGTGATATTCATAATAGTTTTAGTAGACACTCACTACACTGAATCATGCAAATCCTTTAGAAAGTATTGTTTTCAACTTAATTTTACAGGTAATTTTTGTGTCACTGAAGTGCAGTTTTTCCTATAATCATATGAAGAAGTCAAGCAAAAAAGGAGGCCTGTATGGATGAACAAGGAGCTCCTGGACACACTCAGAAGTGAAAAAGAGGCTTACAGAGGGTGGAAACAAAGACAGGTAACCTGTGAGAAATTCAAAGAAACTAACTGATCAGGTTAGACAAGCTCAAGCACAGCCAGTATTAAATCTGGCCAGGGACATCAAGGACAACAAGAAAAACTTCTGTAAGTACGTCAATGATAAAAGGAATATTAGGGAAGATGTGGGCACTTTCCAGAAAGAAACAGGAGACCTGGTCGCCTGGGATATGGAGAAGGCTGAGGTACTCAATGACTTTTTTACCTCACTTTCTCTTCACCAGCAAGTGCTCTAACCACACTGCCAAAGTCGCAGAAGGCAAAGGTAGGGACTGGGAGAATGAGGAACTGGCCACTGTAGGACAAGTTCAAGGACAGCACCATCTAAGAAACCTGAATGAGGAACCATAGAACCTGATGAGATTCATCCATTGGACCCGAGGCAACTGGTGGATGAAGTTTTTAAGCTGCTTTCCAATATTTTTGAAAAGTCATGGCAGTCTGGTGAAGTTCCCACTGACTGGAAAAGGGGAAACACAACCCCAATTTTCAAAAAGGAAATATCATTCTATGATATCAACTCAATATGATAAAACTGGTGAGCCAATGGAGATCCCATATGATCGATTATTTCTCACATTTCCACACCACAATGCTTTCCCCACTGTCTATTCAAGATCATGAGTGATATTTTTACTAAAATCCATGAAAGTTTTCAATCAACTTTAAAATGAGGGTTTAAAAGTGATTGTCCTAAAGCCCTGCATATGCAATAGAGATATGGCGAATACACTGCAAGCAGTTGTTAGTGACACTGTAATGGCAAATATAGGAAAAGAAACTGAAAGTAAAATAATCATATAATGAGAATGTGAATTTATTTCTGAAATTATCTGAAAGTTCTGCCATATACAGGCCTAGGAATGAGCACAGAGTCTTGAGAATTTTAGAGTAAATTATGGGAAATCTAGAAAAACTCTGGTACATCTCTTGTACTTAAATCCATTGGCAATTTCTATACTGTCTTTCTGATCCACTGTAGATAGTAGTTCCTATTTTGAAAGGAAGCTGGTACAGACCAGCATGACATGCTTCCATCATTGCTTTTATTTCTGCAGGTAAATCCTAATATTAAAGGAGAAAAATTAAGTCAATGTTAAGGTAAACCACTGAACAATTCTGGATATGAGGCTGAAGAGTGCTTTTCTTTGTTATTTATTTTTATTTCATGCAGCACTGTATGCATTGTCATGACATGTGAGGAGACACATTGCAAGACCAGACTGAACTAAAGGAGTGAAACTGCACTGTGTTTGTCTCCTCACTCCTAGTGGAGTGTCCTGACACCAATCTAAGTAGTGAACTATTCCCAAGTTACATCAAGGAGCAGCAAAAGTAGGTGGCTCTGAAAGGGATCTCACTAGATGCTGACATGGACTTTAACAGCAACAGACTAATCTCAGGGGACGGTTGCTCATCTGCATTGTCAGCACCTACCTTTCATGGTCCTACCACCATAGTTTCAATGTTCCAGGTCAGAGCGGAGATATGAGCAAACATACTACACCTGTAGGATAAGCATACCTATTGCATGGACTTTAGTTTCTTCACTTTAGGCAATTTTCTGGTAGTGGGAAAGCTTTTCCCTCTGGAGATGATGAAAAGAGTGGTAGCAGTAGAAAGGTTTGTCTCTGATCACCTCTATCAACATCTGTGTTTGTCTTGTTTTCTTGGCAGAAAGTTATCAAATCATTATTTCACAGGTTCCTGAAAAAACTTGGTATCACACTGAAAGAATTCCTGTGGACCCACGAATTAGTTCAGAATGAAAAGTTCACTATGATAAATGTTTCTGCAACAAAGAAGTAATGACTTGCAATGTACTATAGTAACGCTTTAGGTGCCTTGTCTCCTTGATTCAGCTGACATCAGTCACTGAATCAACCACTATTAATTTATATTGTATCCATGTGGATGTCATATACAGTCTCATGAGACTTCTATTGTAACTCAACAGTAATTTAACTAATCATTAGAAAGAGCATCTTAGCCTAGTGAAATAATTTCATGTTCATTATAATAATACTAATCATAATGGATTCATGTGATATTACTACCACTGTCATATGCATTTCTACAAAAAATTCCATTATAATATAACATTATAATAAATGATTGGTAACATGGGGGTGACATTGTAAATCTGTAGAGACACTGTATTTTCATACAGTACCTTTATACGCTGAAAAAGTCATACAGAAGTGCTTGTTTTCAGAGAGCACCTACAAAGAAGGGGCTAACATGCAGCATCTATAGGTAAACTATTCTCCTCCACTTTCTCCTGTTCCCTAGAAGTATCCCATTTCTGTCTTGGTTATTAACTCCCATTCTTCTCCACTTCCTCTCTAGTAGCTCATTTTTCTTTGTCGGTTTATCCCCCTTCATTGCTATGTTGCCAAAAGTCCGTTTATCCCCCTTCATTGCTGTCATGCCCAAAGTAGCTACATTCTATCTTGTTTTTGAGAATATGCCACCTCAGAAAGCCAGAGAAAGATCAGGGCTGTGATATTTCTCATTTTCTTCCTCACTGATCGCAGAGGGGTTGAAGTCGCTGAGAACTGGAGTTCCTTTAGCTGGAACTCAGACAGGCAGCTGTCATGACTGCTGGGATCCTGTGGGGAAGGATTTCAGTGATGTAAGTGACAGCTCCAGCTACCGTGCCAGCACAAGAGAGCAGAGGTCATATTGGGAGGAAAAAGACAGAATTTTACTCTTGCCGCTGAAGCTCTTATTAGCCAGCCTGGTTATCAGTGCAGGCAGACACCCATGCGGGTGGTGATGGAGATAGACGCTGTGTACCATAGGCAACGGACATTTAGGGGGAGCTGACTGCTGCCTCATTCTACTTCTTTATGTCAACTATTATGAGTAAGGGAAAATTTGTCTTGAGGCTGTAATGAAGCAGGAGTTGTAGGGGAAGGGCAGAGGTGGCTGGCTCTCAGTGGCTGGCTGCTGGCCAAGAGCTGCAAACACATACATCAAGTCAAATGTTGTGAGGCTGAGTTAGGAGAGAGCCCACTGGCACATGGGAGGAAAGACAGCTAGGGATGGCTGTCATGGACACTACCAGCAGCAGAGGAGCAAGTGGCCTGAATTGGGTGGATACAAGACAAACACTTTATCCAGAAAGAGGGGATTTGAAGCTCCAGAGGTCTCCCAAAGAGCAACATTGTGAAGGCATGCTGTAAGAAAGGAGCAGAAAATCCTGGCAAGGTCTCTAGCCACAGAGTCACAGGTTTTAAAGGTCTGACTTAGGTGGTTCGAAGGGATGTAAGTGCCCAGCAAAGGGATATAAAAGTCACATCGAAAGAACTACCCAAAAGCATCGTTTGTGTCATGTTATGATTTGGTTTACAATAGCACCCAGAGACAACAGCCAGAACAGTGGCCCCAATGCACTCAGTGTAGTACATCCCTGTAACAGAAAGTCCTCTTTGCCCTGCAAGGCTGCCAAGCTGAACTTCAAAAGCAGCTTCAGAGGTGCTAATTGACCTTTCCAAGGTCGCACTGCTCTGACAGGTGAGAGGTGGGAATATCACCCGTGTCTTCCAGCTGCTTGGTCAGTGCCCTACCTGCTAGACCATATTTCCTAGCAACAGTCATGCTCCTTTAATTAGTCTTGTTTCCTTGGAAACCTACATGACAGAGCAGACCCAATTATTCCTTTGTTGAGACCCACTAACAAGTATTCTAGGCCACCACCAGCTCAACAACTACTTTCTCATTTTTCTTTTTTTTCCTTTCCTTTTTTTTAAGCAACATACCTGGCTCAGGGAACTCAGGTCTTTGTTTCTCTGAAAAAGCAAGAGAAAAAACATTTGATGCTTTAGCTGTTGCCTTTTCTGGCCAGGTGATACAGACACAGTCAGTGAGGGACATAAGAGTCTTTCTATGAAATTTGCCTTATGTGACATTTCAATTGCACCAAGTATTCAACATGAATGTGACTTATAAACTGAAGCTGGATAAAATGTATGGAGAAAGGGCAATTCATGCTCCCCTTGTCTCAACCACCCCTCAAATATTAAGCTTGCATAATGCTTCTGTGAATGCTGCAGACAATATGTTTGAAGAAAATCACTGCTGGCTTAAGGATCTGGGTTTGATTGGGCTACATTTATTCTGCAAGTCAAACAACTTACACAGATCTTGGCAGCATTAAAAACAAGACACTAGCTAAGTCACAAAGCTACAATGCATATTTTGAACCCCTTGGAACTCTCAGGGAACTTGACCCAGAAACCAATTCTTGGTCTCACAGGCTAATACAGTTTATTTGAAAAATTCTGGTATGTATTATTAATATGCACAAAATGTCAGTATGTTTGGATTTAAGTTTTTTCTTGTAGTCCACTGTATCAAAATATTCAAAATTAATCCTAGTAGTGTGAAAATAAAAGAATTTTGTCCTGCCCAAACAAATCTTGCCGGAATAATGTATTTTTATTTCAAATGTTTACAAACTGCAGACTCTTCAGCCACTGTACAAAGTATTGGATGCTAACATGCACATGGCAGTTTGATGTGGCATTTGCTTAGGATGCCAGAGAACAGGATGTTTGCACTTGAATTTTAGAGAAAATAAGAAGCTATGAGGAAAAAAAAATGATACTGTTCCTTTTAGTTTTCTTGTTCTTCTCCTACTCTTTTTCAATAGGAATTGGGGCACTGTGTTACTTAACTGATTCGGACATGCTGTGGATACCAAAATCTTAAAAATACTGCTTGTATTCCAGGCAAATTTTACCTTGTACAGATGGAAGTCAAATATATTATCTGGGAAGTAAGTATTTGAGATTATTTTCAAGAACTGCATTCTCATGTTCATGGCCCATGCCCTCAGATAAGTTACCTGAAGCAGAACGCAAAGGCAGACTAGAATGAACAAGCTATACTGATAGTACTGCTACTAGGGGATGAAGGTCTTGAATAAACTACCCAGCATAGTTTGTACACATACATATAATCTACAACACTAGGAGTAGCAGTGGCATCACTGCTACTATTGAATAAATAGCAGTTTCTTGGTTGTTTTTAAAACAAGATATTCCACAGATTAGATAAGAAAAGCAAGTCCCTTTCAGGGAGGACCATCTTTCATTTTGACATTCCTTCGAACTCTGTATCAGAGAATATCTCTGCATTTATGTTAACAGCAAGCAATAACAGTCATCTAAATAGCCCCATCTATTCCATTTGTAGGTCACTAATTATGAAATAATTGTCTGCCTATTTCTATAAGAGATATCACTAGGCAAGGGAACACACCAGTTACCTACTTATCTTTTTCCTGTTTTTCCTCTCACTCTCCACTTTGCAGACACACTGTCATCCCTGCACAGCACTGCAGACTCAGCAGTGGCTTTAAACAACCAGTCAAGCATTGAGAAGGTGGAATTCCATCTGGGCAGGCTGTTTCACATTGGCACCTCCTAAAAGATGCAATAATCAAGAAAAGAACAGCTGAAGTAGCTAAAGACATGTTTGATTTTAACTTAAGAAATCACAGACATTCAAAATCAGGTCATTTATCCTCTCTGCCACCGTATACCCCACAAGACATGGTGGTAAAACCCCCTTCCTTGATAGGACACCTCATGCATAAGGTGTTGAGGAATATGCACACAGAAAGGGGAAGAGTGCCCTCTGGTATTACTGTTAGGCTTTGCCAACACATATAGTTATCTCCCAACAATGGAATTGCCCATGTACTCCAAACCAACATTTCAGCATATAGACACACAATAATTCTGAATGATATCACTACAGTGTTACCCAGACAAATAGACTATTATTGTATAAGTATTCAAATAACAGCTCCCTGAAAAACAGCAAAACTAGTATTAAACTAATTGTTATAATGTGAGTGTGCATTAAACAGAAGATTGGAAAAGTACTTCAACATGTATTTCTATTTATTCTACAGGCAGACAAGAGAGCCCAAGGGATGAGAAAAACTCCTTATTTCCTAGTCCAATGCACGTTTATATTAGGCAGAAAGAAAGATTGGAAGGGAATAAATGGCAGAGGGAGAAAATGGGAGAGTAATGAAAAGTAATGCCTGAAGTAGACAGATAAGAAAAGAGAGGAATGACAAGGCAAGAAAACAAAGTATTGAGAAGGAAGATGGGGAAAAGAAGGTGAATAAAGAGGAGAAGTTGTCTCATGACATATTTGCTCTCATGGCATCACCTGACTTAATTTCCTCTTAGGAAGGCTGGCTTGAAAGAACAATCAAAACATCCCATGGAGTCACGCCATGAGAAATGAGATGAAACAGGGATGTTCTGTCTGTTCACTCTTACCCCCTCTCCCAGTTTCCATTAACAACTTTGCACGAGACTGATTAATGTGTATTGACAAATGATGTCCCTATGGGATAGGGAAGCATCACCCTCCAGTCTCCAGAGTAACACACAATGAGAATAAACAGCTTGTTATAGGTCATACAGGACATCTGTGACAAAGCTGGAAACTAGCCCAGTCTCCTGAGTGACACTCTAATGCTCTTAACAAAAATATCAATCGTCAGGTAAACATATCAGCTTAGGGTATTGGCCACAACTGTTGCAACAGTCATAACTACCTAGTCCAGTGCACTGGAAAGACATATGTTTCTAGAAGGTGGTTTTGTTGAGGTCTGCACATCCCTGTATCAAACAACCTTTTTCTGAAAACCTATAACAGCTAGAGTTAATATTTTCCAAGCTTACCTTTCTCCTTCACAGGTGGTAATGCCAGTAGGGGAGACATGGATTTGGCAAATAGTGTAACAACCTCATCCAACATGAAACACTGGCCAGGAGCAGTGAGATTCTGCCTAAGCTCCTGCAATGAGAGGGACAGCAATGAGTATCTGTCACAGACTGTGTCCAGGGCTAAGCCTAGTTTCTGGTAACAATCACATAATTGCTCTTCCAGTAGACTTCCCTTATTACAGAATCACAGAATGATTTAGGGTTGGAAGGGACCTCTGGAGATCATCTAGTCCAACACCCCTGCCAAGGCAGGTCCATCTGCAACAGGTTGCAGAGGAACATGTCCAGCTGTGTTTTGAATGTTTCCAGACACAGAGACTCCACCCCTCTCTGGGCAGCCTTTTCCAGTCTTCTGCCACCCTCAAAGTAAAGAAGTTCCTCCTTATATTCTTAAACATATATTTGTTTAGCTTAATACATCTGTGAAAATAGGCCTAGATCCTAAAATCTGAGATTGTCCTCCTTCTTGTATAGTTGAGTCAAAGCAATTACTGGTATCTCTGGAACTCTCTTCTGGGTTTGGATCATAGGATCATAGAATCACAGAATCACAGAATGGTTGGATTCAGAAGGGACATTTAAGATCATCGAATTCCAACCCCCCTTCCATGTACAGCAACACCTCCCACTAGACCAGGTTGCTCAAGGAGCCATCCATCCTGGTCTTGAACACTTCCAGGGATGGGGCATCCACAACCTGTTTCAGTGTCTGAACACCCTCATAGTGAAAAATTTCTTCCCAATATCTAATCTAAATCTACTCTCTTTCAGTTTGAAGACATTACCCCTCATCCTATCACTACATGCCCTTGTAAAAGGTCCCTCTCCAGCTTTCTTGTAGGCCCCCTTCAGATACTGGAGGACTGCAATAAGGTTTCCACAAAGCCACTTCCTCCAGCCTGAACAATGCCAACTCTCTCAGCCTGTCTTCACAGGAGAGGTGCTCCCGTCCTCTGATCATCTTTGTGGCCCTCCCTGGGACTAAATCCAACAGGTCCACGTCCTTCTTGTGCTGAGGACTCCAAAGCTGGAAGCAGTACTCCAGGTGGGGTCTCACCAGAGATGAAGAGAGCAGTAGAATCACCTCCCTCAACCTGCTGGCCAGGATGTAGTTGATGCAGCCCAGGATGCGGTTGCCCTTCTGGAAGTGCATATTGCCAGCTCATGTAGAGCTTCTAATCTACCAAAACCCCAAGTACTTCTCCTCAGGGCTGTTCTCAAACCATTCTCCACCCAGCCTGTATTTGTGCTCGGAATTGTTCCAGCCCATGTACAGAACCCTGTACTTGTCCTTGTTGACCTTCATGAGGTTGGCATGGGCCCGGTTCTCAAGCCTGTCCAGGTCCATCTAGATGACATCCTTTCCCTCCAGTGTGTCAACTGTGCCACATAAATTCTTTTTGTTGGCAAATTTGCCAAGGGTGCACTGAATCCCACTGTCCATGTTGCTGATAAAGATGTCATATCAACCACCAAAGGTCTAGAAAAACACCACAGCTTTCTCCTTTGTTATGTTGTCCTCTTGGAAAAAGCATAGCAGATTGTTGCTTTTCTGTGTAATCAGGTTTCATGCATAGACAGGACTGTAAGCACTGGACTTCTTACTGGTCCATTCACATGGCATCTTGTATGCCTGGTTCTACTACTGTACACTCTACTTAATCCCTTTCTGGGGCAAAGCCTCTACTCCACAGCAGACTGTGTGAAGTGTCAGACCCCCTGAAGGTCTGACACTGAAATAGGTGTCTCTGGGGATTCTGAAATATTTTCTACACTTACTGTATAGCTACTCCAAATAATTTGGTTCATCTGACTCTGAATGAACTGTCTTGAGTAAAGGACAGTTTCACCCTGCAAATAAAGAGTTAACTGAAAATATAAAAGAGAGTTTTCAAGCATATTTCTCTAAACTACATTTTCCCTCAGAATGACACCATAACTAAGAGCTGTTCAAATTGTTTGCCAGAGGGGGATAACGAAAGAAGGAAAGAACCATGACACTGCTGCATTTAGATTAAGGGAGTGATACATATAATGAGATATGTTGTAGTGAGAGTAGACTTCATTACCAGAATGCAGAAGACAAGTCATCTGAATGTAGGCATTTCAACACCTGTTTCTGGAAAGGGGATATAACTGCCTCATTTTTCATGCAATATGCTTCCCAAATTTTGATTAATCCCTACTCTTCATGTTACCAAATATTAATCCTCAATCTTATCACAAACCGTCCTAATGATTTTCAGTTTTAAGCTACTTGGCAGAACTTGCACAGGCATAGCAATTATGCAGTGATAACTTATGGGAGCAAGTTTCAGAGTTCACAACAGGCAGACTGAATTTTATTGTTTTGTTTAGTCTTTAGAAAGCAGTGATTCAGTGAGGAAAGCCTCAGGCCAAGTAAAGGTTGCAGGGAAACCAAACCTGAACTGTAGTCTGTGAGCCAGTGGTTCTCACTGGCACTGTTAGGTCTACATAAACTTCTCCTTCTAATTCATAGGGAAATCTGATGACACGGGTTTAAAGACTAGCCAGTATTACAACCAGCCAACAGTTAGCAGACCTGTGCCTCTGCCCTATGAATGTCTAGCTATGACTTATTCATTTGGGAGTAATACAATCTGTTATTTTAGTCTGCAGTTAAGAACAACAGCAACTAAAGAAATAGAAAGTAGGCAATAAAACAGATTTATACTGAGATCACTGTAGCAACAAGAGCATATTTCCAAATACCCATAGCCAAATAGCAGTTGGTACTTCAGGAGATAGGATTTTGTCCCAGTGAATGTTGGCATTGTGTCAAACTACAGAGCAGTGCTGCAGTAGACAGGGAAAAAATACCTCTCTCTGAGAACGGTAACCTTACCTCATTTTGCATTTATGAATTCCTGCTCTCTGCCAAAGGGGAGGAGCTCTTGCCACCCTAAAAACTCTTGCCACCTTAAAACCTAGAAGTGGCTTTACATAAATTCTTGGCTTTCTTTGTTTCTCTCCATCAAACATAAAAGAAAAATCAAACGCTTTAAACCAGGCCAGATTGGTTTCATTTTTTCACCCTAACATTAGTCAAAATAAATATCCCTCAGGAAATAGTTTTGGCATGTAACTGAACAGCTTAGCTAATTTTTTTCCTCCTAATATGGATGTAATTATGGACAATACAGTATGTTCTCATTGCAATCATTGTGATAGAAATGCATTTACACAGTAAGCTGCTCTGAGGCAGATTTTCTTTTGTATGACAGCTGGAGTGGGTGTCTTCTTGCTTAAAATGAATGACCATTCAAATATTTTCTAATACTGGCTCTTAACCCAGAAGCATTTAAGAAAACTGACAGCAACCAAAACTTCTAGCTGCTGGTATGTGAAAACTCTGAGAACAGAAAAAATAAAAAGAAAGGAATTACATGGTCCCTTCTCCCCTCCTCCAGCTTTAACTGTGGATATGTGCTCACGGAGTTGTGTGGTTACAGAAAATAATATAGACAGAGTTTACATTAATCACCCCTCAGTCCAAGATGGAATTAGACTAATGGAAAGCTTTGTCTATACCCTGTTTCTGCCTCTCTCTTTTTAGTATTTATTGGAATATAGGGCTTAAACTAGTTTTATTACAAGTGATCTATTCTCCATGGATGTGGGTATGCTTCCTCCACTGTGCAATGTTTTCCCCTTCTGAAGGAGTCCCCTTGAATTTCCAAATGTATAGGTACTATATGAAAGGATAAGGAAGCTGCATGCACGTTTACAGAACTTCGGCTACAATGTTTCTGGCTATGAATTCAGTCATTTAATTAATTTTGGCCTTTCAATTTATAACATTTCAAGTTATCATTTCAATAAGAAAACTCAACATAGGACACTTGGAAAACTAAGGAAGTGTTTTGAATCCAATTCTTGTTGGATGAACAAGGTGTTAAACCAGCTTGTTATCCACATGGTTACACTACCTGTGCCAAGCAAGATCCCCAGTCGATAGAGCCATTATGGCAGATGAGAAGTTGAGCTTGGAAGAGCTGCATGATTCTGTATGCCATTGGCAATCCTGCAAGGGAGCCATCCCAAGTGGGAGATGAAAGGTATGTGATGGTATCTGGCTCAGCGCTTCTACTTTCTCACTTGTATCAAGGCAGCTCACACTGTCTGCCTGAACTTTATCACAAACAGTGAATGACCCTTGCATGCAGAGTATTTTAAACTGGGCTCAGAAGAAAATGTTGTTTGTCCCAATTGTCCCAATGTTTTGGCTACTTATCAGTTGACAAAGCTTAGGAGGAATGAGGTTGGACCAGCTGTGGCTACATTATGTCATGATTTGGCAATGGGCCCTAGCTGACTGTTAACGAACCATGAGAACAGCTGGAGCTTTTCCATCTTCTCTATAGTGTGATTCCACTTTGCACTTCAGTCTGAGTCCAGTGGACGGTGGGCTCCTACTGGAGATGTCTTCAGCAGCAGCAGAAGTAAAGGGTCAAGGCCTCAAGATAGAGGCAAAAGTCTTCTCTTCAGCTATATCATTGGATATGACAGTATTTTCTTGCAGTAAGCGTCCTGGTATGGAAGTCATGGCTCTCAAATGCGATGGGAGTTTCTCTGCTGTGATTGCAAGTGGGCAGAGAAAGCAAAGTTTTCTCCCTTTATTTTCCCAATTTTTCCTTCACAGAAGGAAAGGACCAGCAGGACACAGGAGGCTGTCGAGTCCAAGACCTTGATCTGTTGGGCACATTAATTACTCCTATACAGAAACTAATGCAGTATCAATTTTAAAGTAGTTGTATTGTCATCACAGGTCTAACAGGCTGTTCTAAGACTCCAGTATGGTGATTGAAAAATCTTTTAACAGTCTGAGGTTGAAGATGTTAAAATAAAGATATTATAAGGACAGTATAAAAAGATTCATCATATATCATATATCATTGCATATATCACATATGCAATGTTCATTCTATTTTCCCCCTGTTCACCTAATCTTGTTCAGTACAGAGTTTCAAGAATTCTTATTTTTCATTAGAAGCACAGTGACGATGGCTTGAGGCTCCTGTTTTTGACTGATGAGAATTATGTAAACAAAAGGACAACCCCTACCCTCCAGTCCAAAATGGGAACTGGTAAATCACTGCCACTGGTGAAAGCAGCCAGGGCTGTTAGGGCTTGTCAGCCACTGACCAAGCCCTGGCCTCAAGTTCAGCTGACTGAACTCACATGAGAAACCTGTCTCTATGATGAGAGAAATTGCTGCAAGTGACAGATAATGGTGACAGCAGCTGACAAGAGTTACTGATAGCACCATGAGGAATGGCTGGGTTTTACAGGTGGCTCAGAAAGAGTGATGTGAGAGATGGCCAAACCTCCCTGAGAGGGAGTTTCAGGAACTTGGGCAAGACCAACAGTGCTTTGGTAACCACATCAGTGATCTGATATGAAGCTGAGATTACCTGTGTCATAAATGGGGCAGGAATAACAATTGGGCTATGGATGTAGGAAAACTGGAACCAATAGTGAAAAAGTAATTAGGGGTGGGTTGTTTATCTGGAAGAGGATTGGGGAAGAGAAAGAGAGGGGCAAGGATGGTGAAAAAAAGCATCAAGAGATGGAAAATAGAATGACCAGAAATTTAAAAGGTGTCATTGTGGTTGTCCAGGGGTATCTGCTAAGCAGCCCTGCACTTCATAGTTGCAAGTACAGCAGGACAACAAACTTGTTGTTCTGACCACACCACAAGTGTCAAGCCTGCATCCAGGGTCTGGGTGCTGGGAGGGGTACAGCCAGAATGTGTGGCTTGAACATCATGGTATCATTGAGTCCATCCCCATTTCAAGCCTGGGAGCATCATAACAACATTGTCAAGGGGCAAGGCAAAAGTGTGGTGACTGTTGTACTCAAGATAGTCAGTCTGTCAGGAGATGCCAGTTTCAGTCCCTTCAGGAAATGGGAGCTGAACACAGTGGTTAAATGAGAGAGCTGGGGCCTAAACTGCTGGGTTATTAAATGGGGGAGTGTCACCATCACATCCTCCCCCATCTTACATGAGAAGGCAAGGGCTGTAATTGCACTTTCTGCAGGTCAGATCTTGTTTGACTCTTTCAGGCAAGCTCTGAGAATGAAGCCTGAATCTGGTTCCCTCAGGATTTCACAATTTTTCTGATCCCATTTGGACTAAGGGTGAGTCTACATATCACTATAGTTTGGATCAAGACTGCACTTTTGAACTGAACCTCCATATTGTGTTCACTTACTGAGCTTTAGTTCACCTCATGGAGGGGCCTAAGGGCAACACAAAGCAGATTCTCTTCAGTTAAGTCCAACTTAGAAGAAATTAATTGAGAGTGAGCTGGGAAGGTTTCACAATTTCTTTTCAATGGCATTTAAACCCCTTTGTTCAAAAGTACCATGTAAGCTACACAAGTCTTTTCAGGTCCCTTGTTGAATTTCAGCTATTTTTCTTAGGTGAGCTTGCTAATTGTGTAAGGGATGCTCTTCTTCCAAGTTAGCAACTTCCTCTGTACACCTTCTTTCCTTCTCATCCCACTGCAATGGTCCGAAGAACAATGGTGTGAATGTGTGAAATTTCAAGGTACTTGAGATAATAACACTCAAAAGATTTGAGAACACACTTGCAAGTACATTACAGAGTATATAGGTGAGCATAAAAGTTAAGCAGCAGCATTTTTCTATTTTCTTATAAAAGAATCAACATAAAAAGTGAGTTTTGTACAATGATAATCCTCTTAAAGTTTTATATATGATCACTGAGGGCAGAGTTTCTTACAGTTTTGTTATATCATTTTCTCCTTCTTTATCACACAAAATAAATATATGAGCCTTCCTAATGGAAAACTTTCTCAAACATGATGTCAGGGGAATGTTTATTCAGAAACATGCTGCAATTCCACAGTGTCTGTTACTCTCAAAATTTGAACAAAGACAACCTGTTAGTTTTATTTTTCTCCAGCTTCCATTTCAGACCTCACAGAGGAAACACAGCTCTCTTCAGTAGATCTGGCTTTCTCTGAGCCCCCTATTGAAACAAATGTGCAGTAATGTATTTTATTTTATAAATTTTCTATCCATTTCCCTGGCTTAGATTGAGTCTCCCTGGATGGAATTAGAGCTTTTGCTGGGAAATCAGACTGATAGGCGGCAAGGAGTTCCTTACACACAATTACAGAGAGACACAAGCTTGCTCTGCCTTTGAGACAAACAGTAATTGTATGGGGTAGAACAGCACAAAGTTCAGCTTAATATAAATCCTGTTACCATCAAGGCTTTCAGCAAGGTGTTGTGCAGCTGTTCCATTCAGATCAGGGGGAAGGACAGGGCATGGTACGTCAGCCTGCAAAAGCTCATGTAAACATACCCTACGTACAATCAGGCACGCTTTGACTTCAGACACACCTGGGAAGTTATTTCCAGAAAGAGAAGAAAAATATGGATCCTTAAAGCAACAGCAATTTTGCAAATGTAGGAAGTGACAAAAATGAAGCTTTTTTTTTTCCTTTTTGCCTGAAGGTGATCTTGAGATGTCATGCAGCCTACTTTACATAAAAGCGGGACATAGTTATTTCATTAAAGAAGCTGAAAAATGCCCTTGGCACTCGCATCACCTGGTATGTTCACTTCCAAGGCTCTGAGGCTGGCATCTAGTGGGTGAGGTATGGCCCCGTTGCATGCGAGGACAGAACAGGTTAGCTGCTGTCTTTGCAAGCTCCCAATTTTATATCCTAATTTTTTTAGTATTTGCCACAAGCCTAACATTGGGCTCCTCACTGGATGTGCTGTACAGCACAGCACAAGGAAAATGGGTTTTGACGCATCTGCATCTTCCCAGAAAGCCCTCTTTTTTGAACTTTGAGTGCTACAAGAGAATATTAGCCACTCTCTGGATTTTCAGGTACTGGAATTCCCAGGCATATAACCACTGGACCCATGAAGATAAACCCCAAAAGGTGCATACAGTGAGATCATTAAGTTGATCTTTGCCACGTTCAATAAATCCAGCAGGCTGTCTGATATTGGGCCTACTGCTTGTGCACAGATTAACTTTGCAACACTGGCTCAAGGGATCTTGGGTGCCAGAATCATTTTACATGCACTGCAGCGTGCCAGGTCATATCTTTCTCAGTCAGAAATGTGAAGCAGAAATATGGGAACCCTGCAAAGAGCTTGCAAATTGTGCATAAGACAAGCTTTAGCAGATGGAGATGAACATATGGGAGACCACAAGATAGGTGGTTGTCTCTGCACACCAGCAGTTCTTACTGAATGGGCCCCTACAGACTGTCTGAGAAATGGTGATGATGAAATAAAGACTTGTCGTGGTTTTGACCGAATTGACCAACCAGAACGACAAATTGCCCCTCCCTCCCCCCCGTTAAGGAAAAGAGAGGAGAGGAAAAGGGGGGGGGAGGGGGAAAGGAATAAAAAAAAAAGAGTTTAGAAAAAAACTAAACTACTTTAATGAAAATACAAATAAATAATGAAATAATAAATAATAATAGAAAAGGAAAAAAAAGGAAAAAAAAGTATACAGTATATACAAAACCGTATCAAGCTCCCAGGATGATCACATCACCAGCAGGCACTGGGGGAAGTCCCAGGCTGGACTCGGTGATGACCAGGAGCTGGATTCTGGATCTGGAGTCAGGAACGCTCAGATTAGGATCAAAAGCAGATGAACAGACAGGGTCCTCCTTGGACGTCGGCCACTGAAGGAAGAGGGCTGACCCTTTGATCCCTCAGCTCTTGTACTGAGCATGATGCAGACGGGATGGAATACCCTGTTGGTCAGTTTTGGGTCACCTGTCCTGTCTGATCCTCCCTACAGGTGTGACCCCTCTATGCTTTTCCGCTTCCGACCCTCCAGTGGGGCAAATAACAAATTTGCCTGACCTTGGTTGTTATAGCAATAAGTATAAGCAAGAGCCTCTCTGCACACCATTCCTTGGTATAATCAGGTCTTATCGTTGTGAAAGTGAACAGTTTCTGAACAACATGCTGTTAATTTCAGGGTTTAGTTCGTTAGAAGAGGCCTAGCTGAAAAAGTAAAATTACTGAACAGAAAATTAGTTCTGTTTTACCTCAAACCGGGACAAGACTTTTCTTAAAATATCATCAATTGGAGTGTAATCCAGTTTAGAAAGTCAGAGCTTCATTGAAGGATACATTCATTGTGTAGATAAAGAAGACAAGCAGAGTAGCTGTAGGAGACTAAATATGAAGGAAATTGTTTCACTGAACTTTTTAAACAACAAAAGACTTTGCAAAGAAAAAAAGCATGAACTGTGTACTGTGAGCAAATCAAAAGCAGATAAATATTTTTACAGTGAAAACTATTTAGCAAGTGTCTTGTCTTTTATTGACTACCACTGATTGCTGTGCACAGGAAACATATTTAGCTGGATCATCTCTTGACTCCCATGACAGGAATGAAGGTAGCAAGAACGTTTACTCTTGATATCTCCAGCAATTGCAAAATATCCAAAAGTTTAGAAACACAGGATTTTTTCTTGTGAAGATATAGAGAAGAACATTACAGAAAATGGATGGAGAGGACAATCTTTTTGTTTGCATTACATGTTTCTTAAACCATAGAGCAGCAAGATTTATTTTTCTTTGTTGGTTGGGCTTTTTTTGCTTGAGTGGAAATTCTGCTTTCACTACAGCATTTTGTCTTCGAGTGACAAAGTATTTACTGATCCTTTGTGTTAGAAACAGAAAAAGGTGAAGCAAACTTATCAACAAATCTGATAAACAGGAAAAAAAAAACACATGTAGTTATAATCACTGTCTGCTGCTTGAGAAATAAGTGACTCTTTGCCTCTGTCTGCTCTTGCAGTCTTAGATTCTTTAAAAAGATTCTGATTGATCATATTGGCACATTTTAAATCCATCTCTCTACAGCAGGGATTGGCAAGAAAAAGAGAGTGATTTGTGATCTAACATACAATCTGACATTCCCCAAGCACATCCCACAGCGCAGCCTCACAATGTAAGGGGAGAGAGCTCCACATCCTGCAGGGCTGGGGGTCTCCTCTCAGCCCACAGGTTCAGCAGGCAGGAGGTTCCTGACCCCCAGCCACCACAGCACACTTAGAAATAATAATAAGGGAACTCTGATATCCCAGACCAGCTCTAAACAGTCTGCAAGTACAAGATAGGGATGGAAAAACTGTGAACCCCATGTAGTACCTAGCAAAATGATTCTGCTTTGGGCACTGTGGTTATAAAAAATTTTAGGAAAGGCCAGACCCTCAGCTGAAGTAATTCAACACAGTTGTTCTGAATTTAAACAACCTTTTCGAAAAAATGCTTATTAAGATTCATTTTTTCAACCCTCCCTGGCAAAAGGCTAAAAATGAGCCAAGTTGGAGGGGATGTGGGTGGGAGAAACTCATGTGCTGGGAATTGCAGCTGTAGCTTCAGCAGGCCTGTGAAGTTGCAGGACCCAGGAAGAGCTTTCATTCAGCCAAAGATAATAGAAAATCATCTAGATGTACTAAGGCCTTGTGAAGGTTTTTAACAATTTGGTTTCTTCAAATAATTTTTCTGCCTGGAGTAACTGCTCCTGTTTTGACCTGATTCACAACTCCATTGCTGTAGTTTTATGCTGATATAACCCTTCTGAAAATCAATCAGCTAGACTGGTGTTGGTATAAAACTGGAGTGATGTGGTGGTGAATCAGACCCATGGTTATAAAACAGTGGCTGTAGGAAATTACATAACTGGATCAGGAATATTTTGAAGGAATTAGTCACTGAAAAAAACCCAAAAACCAGAAGTGATTATATGCAGACTTTCCAGCTAACAGTGCCATGAATGTACTGTCAATTACCTAATCACACATCTACCTGTTTTGGAAAAGAACTAGTTTATCCACAAATTTGAAAAAACCCACAAGATATGGAAAAATACTACTTTGCCTGGTTTATATCAACAAAACATCTGGTTTTCTCTCACACTGAAAGGTAATGCTCTGATCTTGCACAAATTTAACAGGTAAGATCAAAATTTTTCTTAGAAATTTAGGATACGAAATGCATTGGGAGGTGGCCTAGTGGTGAGTTGAGCTTATTGTAATGAAATAAACACCCATTTTGTATCTTTGGGTTGGGATGTACTTTGTATGACTGAACTGAAAGTTCACGTCCTGCTTCGTCTCACCTACTCCATCTTTGTGGCTCTCCCTTAGCACTGGGCACTGATCACCAGCAGAATTAGATGTGTGCTGCTCTCAGATCTCTTAAGTAGAAACTGGGCCAGGATTTAGCTCAAATTCTATCAAACAAACAGAGTGTTTGCTATCTTATCTACACACATGGGAGGATGTTCGTCAAATCAGTTGGTAGTGCGGAGCAGGAGTCCAATCTAGTACACCCTTATAAAAGCACTTGTAATCAGCTCAAAAATATTGGTATATATTCAAAATGAGATTAAAGAGAGGTTAAAATGTATTCCTGGATTAAGCTAGCACAACTAAAATGGCTACATCGTAGATAATTTGGCACAGCATGTATCAAAATGCCCAGCTTTGTTCCTCAGAGTATTCGTGCCCTCCCACACGTGGGTATCTCAGGCACTACAACATTCAAACAGAAGAATGGTGGTTATTTGTGACTTGTATGGGCTCAGTGTCTTCCCATTTTACAATCTCTTTTTGCATTGCAGTATTGAAAAGTCTCAGACGTCTGTGTGTTTTCACTATTTGCTGTTTTTTCTGACTTAAAACCCAAATCTGAATCTCAGCACACCACTTGTGCTGTGGCTGTTCTTTATTGAAGTCTCATGGTCCTTGTTCAGCCTAGTTTGCCTCTCAAACTGAAAAGAAGTGACAAGTTTTACTTTGCTATTATCTTGACAATCACTTTTCAGCTGCAATAGGAGCCTTTTCATTATAAATTTTGAAGCCCTCTGAAAGCGCTTCTCTTATTAACTTTTTCGTGAGTGCCCACAGTCAGTTTCTCAGCTATCCATCTGAACCTAAGTGATGAAGTGGAAGAGGGTTTTTTATTCTTTTTGCCATAAAGAGTGAATCCCCAGCTTTAGGTTTGGGAGTGAACATGGGACTCTTGCCCACTGAACCCTGAAATACCAGAACTAAGGGGATACTTGATGAAACTAGTGAAAGATTTGGTTTAAACCACTAAATTAAGTACTTTATTTTTGCAGAGAAAAGAGGGATTTCCTGGAACATACTGCCACAGGGGGTTGCGGAGGCAGATATTTTTATCAGTAGGTTCAGAAAAGGATTATATAAATTCATGGGCAGCAGGTCTATAAGAAGACATGAAAAGGATTAGGCAGGACTACATTCCTAAATATCCCTAATATAACAACTGTGGATACTAGAAGAGAATGAGGAAAAAAAACATTCTTCTTGTGGTTTGTTGGACTTCTGGGTTAGATAAACTATTGATCTGTCTTAGCAGGACATTTTGTATGTTTCTATGGTACATGGATACTTTCACTAGTCTCATTCCTAATATGAACATACATACCAAGAATTTTGGACTTATGACTGTTCCCCTAGGAAATTTCAGAACAAAACTCTGTATTAGTCTCAAGTACAGAGGGTCTTAACTTTGTGTAACCTTCCTCATTTTGTTAAACTTCAGCCCAAGCATTCCACTATGAACTGGATTCTTTGCTTTTTTTCACATGTGTATAATATGCAGGCTAATGTTCGTACCTCTGGCTCTAATGTGATGGGTTTCCTGCCCATTTGATCTTTATACTGTGTGTTCTGTCCTCATTGGTATATTATTATTTTTTTAATTTCATACTGTTTGTCCTGCCTGATGTTCACTCTTCTCAAGAGCACTGATATACTCAGAAAGTGCTTTAAAAATCAGTATATAATGGTAATTGCAGAAACTGGCTAAGTTGTTTGTGAAACATAGTCTGGGACCAGGCATGGAAAGGTACGGCTTTTGTCAACAATAGTCTCTTACTATTGATTACCCTGAGATCAAAATAACTGCTATAATGTGTACTAAGTTACAAAATAACTTCCAGCTGCTGGGAGAGGGAGAGTACCTAAACACTTCACATGGAAATGTTAGCCAGGAGTGAAAGACTGGTTTGGTGGGTGGCATACAAGCATGCAGAAACTGGTCTTTCAAAAAACTTTTGGACATTCCTAATTAATGTGACATTTCCTTAGTTTTAAAACTGGCCTGACATGCTAAGAAATACTTGCTTACTTGGAATGCTTGCCTTTCATTCTTGAAGACCCTAATGATTTTAGTTAACTCCCTCCTTTGCCCTTTTCTTCCTCTGCTTTGAATAGACATGGGAGGAGTCCCTGCATATTAATCTTGTTAAGTGTGCTGGAGCTGATGGTCTAAAATCTAAACTGCTTGATTTAGCTGCCAGAGGTAAGTTTCCTCTTTATTTAACCTCTCTCTGGAGACTTGTGAACTGCTCTGAAAACACAACAAGGTCATACCTTTGCATAATGGTGAAAGTAAATTAAATATGACCTTTAACAGATCTAGTTCATGACTTCTTGTAATTCCTAAATCCCAGGAAAAAAAAAAAAAAGTCGATGATTTCCCAGAGAAATGTGTTTTGGCATTGGGGTTTGGATTATTTTTTGACTCAATTATTTGTTTTCATTACCCAAGTCATTCAATCATTCCCCAGTGGTACATATATTGCAGGTACAATGCCACTTGTTGGCTGTGGCTGTTCACCCAAGGTAATAGGATGCACCTGTTTTTAGCATCTTAAAATGAAAATTCCCAGTATGTTAAATCACCAACTCCTTTTATGAGAAGCCACGCCAAAAAATCCCAATCAACACTTACTCATTTTTCACAAATAATAGTTAAGTATTCAAATACATGGGTACTCCGTATCATCATGACTTCATGACTGTTTTTCAGGTCTGTCTTGAAGTATGTTACATGACCAATCTTAGAGTGGCTCATTCTTCAGAATAATTTATCCCATAGTGATGAATCGTGGATGTGTTCAGAAGTTTACCTTGATATCCCAGCTGAAACAACAAAGAACTTTTTGCACCCCTTCTTTTCCACCTGTTTCCCCCCCAAAAAGGGCACATTTCTCGAAAGTGAGAACTCCTACTGCTATTAGAAGTAGATTGTAGGACTAGGACAGAAATGTCCCTTCAACTTTATGATTTGGTCTCAATGAAAATAATATGAATAATAGAAGACAATTTGTTCTACTGTTTATTCCCCCAGTTAACTATTAAGTTGTGATACTTTGTACAGAAACATTCTTCAGAATCAGAATTTCCTGTAGATAACCGAGAATCATTTTCTTGTAATACATCCTGTTGTGAACTGTATCTCTTAGTTCAACAGGCAAAAATTCTTCTGTAACTGGGAATTTATATTTATTATAACAGTTCCACAAGTGGGCTAGTTTGTATATGTAGTAAAATAACCAACCCACTATTTCCCATCTTCATCAGCCTGCTCTCTCTTTTGGTTGCAAGCAAAGAGGGTAGATGAGTCTTTACCGTGTTGGCAGCTAATAGGCAGAGCCATCATGTGGCTCTCTCAGATCATTAATAGGGAATATTATCTGAAATTGACCTTGTTTAGACATCGAGTGCTTTTGGCCTTGCTTCAAGATACTTAACATGAACAATTATCTGATAATATGTGCTTTTAAAAGACTATATTGCTTAAGCAGTATCTCACTGCAAGAAGCTCTAGTGAGCGCCAGCATTTTCTTTTCAAAAGGTTGTATGAAGTACAACTTCATGAAATGTAGATTGTGTTTGTCAGACTGGTGGGAATTTAGGCCCACAAATTTAGACCCACCAGTGCATTGTAATCTATTACAGAAAGAGCCACTCAGTGTCTCTTTTTCACATTATTGCCCAAAATTCTTAGCACATAAGCAAGTTTTTGCTTTTTGCTGTGCTGAAGTTTCAGATTTGCAAAGATTTGGATAAAAACAGAGAAGGGACTGCATGAGCACATGAAAACCAAGCATACTGTTTGAACATCTAGTTTCAGGACTAATATTTAGATATCTAAATAAAGTAGTTATTCTTGGAAAATACCCATGACAAAAGAGGGGATTATGATCATTTTTGTATATTATAATTTCTTTTCACCTGTCTTAACTAAATAAAGATCTATCAGGACTGACAACAACTGGGACACGTTAGGCTGATAGAAGTTATTATTAGTTTTAAAACATACATATGCAAGCAATAGATTACGTTATCTCTAGAATGTATAATGATCAGTGGTGGCAGAGATAATGTTATGTATGGTGTAGTTATGAGCATTTAGACCGTTGGTGGAAAAGCAGGAATCTGAATATCCTTCAAAGCTGAAGTAAAGAGAGCAGTGCAAGCCCAGGCTTCTCCTGTTGGAAGACTGTAGTCCTCACAGAACATAGTCACAGTTTAAATCCAAAGTCTGAAAGAAGTTATTCTAAGAGCTAAAATAAAAAGAGCATCTCCTAGAATTTTGAATTACCAAATGGAGATTCCACATTTTTTTAGATATGCATATAATCATGTTTTCATTCCTCTGCTTTAAGCAAATATAAAATATATGGTTCCTCTCTGTTCTTCCACCAGCCTATTTCACCTGGGATAAACTACAAATCTTAGCTGTCCCATCACTCTTTTCTGTCAGGGATCACCTTAGCCCTCTATAATTTTTTGATGCCAGTCTTGAGTAAAATGGTTTTATTTAACTGCACTTTTTCTGTAACACGGCTTTCTTGGGCTTAGCAGTTAGCACTTAGCAGTCAGAACATAGCTGATACAGGATAACATAATCCCGAGAACCTATCATCTCCCTCATTTTAAAAGGCCATCATATGTCACTGCAGAAACAGTCATGTCTCCCTAATTATAAACGAATTTTAAAATAATAATTTATTCACCTTTCTGGGCTATTACAAGTAAAGTTCATAAAGCCTCCAATAAAGAGTTAATTCCCATTTCACTAACCATACAGGCAGAAAGACATAGTATTTGACTACAGGATGGTCAGAATCTAAGTGAATAAGAAAAATATTTTGTAGAAGAAATTTCCATCCTGCCTGGCAGATGAAGAACTAAAGACAGATAAACAGTTCAATCAGAAAGTCTGCCACAAAACTGATAATTGAATGTGGACTTTCCAAATCCCAGGCCAGTGTGTTAAAAAAAAATTGCTGTCTTCTTCCAAAACATTAATGCTTCATTTCAGTTTTATCTTACAGTTCTATAGCAGAACGGTGAAGCAACTTTCACATACTTGTGCTGACAGTAAATTTACCATACAGCAAGATAAATTTTTTAACCCCATTGTTGCATTTTTTGTTTGCTTTATCAGATTTTTTAAAAAGAATTAGGAGTTTGTTTATGTTATTAATCAATTAAACACTTGTTAATGGCTCTTGCAGTACCCTTCCACTCATGTACTGTGTTAAAGGGGAAAAAAAGGGGAAAAATTGTGACTTATTAACTCAAATGTATTTACAATATCATGAGTGCTAGTAGATGAAGAATTGCAATCATTACCTAGGAACCTAACGGCCCATGAAACCAAGTACCAAGGTTAAACAGGCTGTCTAAACAACAGGGGTTTATTATCTATTGCATCAGATTTGCTCAAAGAATAGCAATATAGTTTATGTGAATTATGTGTTCATCAAAAAGCAGTTGCTAGCAGAGCACAGGGTGCATAGTTCCCAGTGCAACCCATACGGATAAACATCTAGTCTGCCTTTTGGGGACAATTGAAATGTCTACAGAAACATACACACATGCACTGGGGAGACTAAATTATTCCAATTCATTTCACATGTCCCACCAACAGCAATTTTATTTCATTAAGAGTGTGGACAGGCCCTAGAGATCTGGAATGAGCTTTGGTTATAGCTCAAGGTGTTCTTCAAAACTTGCACATAAAAAGGGACAAAAAAAATAAGAAGAAATTAAGTACAAGGAAGGATTGATGCTAAAGAAAGCAACAATGCTATCAACAACAACAATAACCACATCAGATAGGATTTGTTCAGAAAATTGTCACATGCCTATAATATCTATACTGGAGAAAAGATCAAGAGCCCATTGTGCAAGGAACAGCACAGACATTGAATAGTCAGCTCCTCCTTGTAGCATTTTCGTCTTCATTTGTTTGTTTTTTTCTCTCTACAGCTATACCCTAATCTCCCAGGACCAGGCAGCCATCTGTCTGATGCTCTGTCCTTGATGGGACTGCTCAGGATAACACGCTTTTAAATGCAAGTTAGTTTTGGAGAAGGAGGTGAACCCAGGTAACAGAGTGCCATGTAGCCTGCTGTTCAGTGAGTCAGAAAAAGGCTCAGTGCTACCTGGCTAGCATGGTCCCTCTGCACAGGTCTGAATTTCCCTGTGAGAGAAGAACATGCATGGCACGATACACCATTGCTAGGGCATTGGGCTAGTCCATCTGTTTGCATTTCTACCTTAAATGTTCAAAATTTATCTCTAGTTGAAAAAAACAAGGTTATGATTTCACTCCTTCCAAATGAAACACACACCTGAGCTTTACAGGAAGAGACAAACTGATATTCAGTTGAACCCTGACTTTGTAAGGCTTGCAGGACTAGATGAGAGATTTTATGAAGTATGTATGTGGCTGGTCATTCTGTAGCATGATTCCTGTGACTGCCACTGCATTTTCAATATTGTTTCAGCTGCTCCAAGCTAGAGAAAAAATACATCTGTGCCAATGCAGAAGAAATATCATGGATAATTTTTTTATTTCTGTGAGGCACATGATCTAAATAACACCAGAAAAGTATTTGCGGAAGCAGGAAGCCTCTTACTTTTTGGCATGGCAACCGAAGTTTAAAGATACTTTTAATATAGCAGAAATAGCTGACAAAAATCAAATTATCAAGACAGATCTCAACTGTCTGATCCAGTAGGCTAATGCCAACTTACAGCAATATAAAAACTGGGCCAATGATACATGAACAAAATAAAGGTGCTTTTTGCAAACCAGGACAGTAATGCTTCCTCTACTTAGTGAGCATATTTATTTTAATATTAAAAAATGAAGCCAGTTAAAATGAAGCTTTTGTATAGGATTCACTAAGAAGCCTGTGTCAAGCTGTTCTTGAAATTATGAGAGAGAGTTTGATGTAATGTGTTGCTTCAGAGTTAAGAACGAAATCATGACAGTTTAAGTGAATGACTCCAGACTAGGCTTCTCTCTCTCTGCAGAGATCGCTAATTGTGAAATTCCTCACAGGCATATACCTATGCTTGATAGGAGAGCAGCCTCAAGAGCTAAGCAAGTGTTGTTAAAGATCATCAGTTGACAGAACAGTATTCACACAAAATAACGGGCTTGGAAGGAAGTAGTAAAGAATTTAAGCAAACAATATCATTATAAGCAACCAGCTATTATCTTCAAGCACTTCAAAATAAATACAAATGAATCACTCTCTTGTGATTTCCCTTTCAAAAATGTAGGCAAATTGTTACGGTTATTGTGGTTGTTTCTGTAATTGATCTAGTTAAGATTGTACAGTAGAATGTATACATGGGTTTAAATCAGCCACTAAGGAGGCCTGATTAACCTACTAGATTTGTTGAAGCTATTTTGAAGGCTGGAGGCAGTAACTTTGCTAAGAGAGTGCCATGACACAGGGTTGCTTAGCCTCTTACTCTTCTTGGAAAGAGCCAAAGCTGACACAACCACCAAAAGTATGCAATATCAAGCCAATGGAAATTAAGCTTATAGCTAGTGAAGGATGGGTCCTCACCTTTAGCCTTCCTTCAGTAATGTCCTACCTGCCCTTCTGCAGTGGGACCACTCCCAAAGGTCACAGCACTGCCTGCTACCGTGATGGCCCCTGAGGACAGTGACTCTTGTGGACACTGAGGAAAACAGACTCTATCCCATATATTCACAGCCTGGCTTTCTGCCACAATAATCAGGAGCTGAAAATTGTCTTTGGGGATCAGAACCAAGGCCCCTGTAATCCCATATTTTTCAGAAAAGGCTATAAATATACCAGAAGATAGCATGGGTGCAATCTGCCCCTTTTGTCTCTTATTTCTCCTATTTATGCTTAGCAGATCTGCAAACAACGGACTGGGTATGTAAGTCCTTGGCCTCATGAATTGCCCGTGCCAATGGTTCCACCATCTAGTTTTTTGTCATGTGGAAAAAATATTGGTTTCTGTATTTCAAAGTTTTCCAACTTCTAGCTTTGTGGAAATTCTACCTTTCCTTATGCTGTGGGATAAGGAAATCCAAGTTCTCAGGAATCCTTCTTTCTTTGATGTTCCTCATTAGTTCACAGAGAGGTTTTTCACTTACCATTTACTTATTGCCTCCTTTCTATAGTAAAAACCCCTACACTTTGAATCTCTTTTTCAGATGAGTTTTCCATAGTTAATACAGTTATTTTCCTCATCTGTCTTTGTTACTCTGAATCCAGAGGAAGAGGTATTACTCGCATTCATAAGAGCATTGTTATATTCCCATATTATGCTTCATTTCATTACTTGAGTAATGAGTAATGAATAGAAGAATATTAACCTGCGTTCACCAGTGCACATGTCCCTTTACTAAGTCACAGTACAATTTACTCACCTATGTTGACTGTATTAATTTTCTCTTTACTCAGCTATGTATGTAATACCTTGTGTTCATCACCTGTAAGCTTGACCACTGAACTGTGAAGTTTCTCCTGTGTGCTCAGAGACTGTAGGGCAAAGAAAGGCATTTTTCCCATCTGCTTAAGGCTAGTTCAGATGCTTAAAGGACAGTTCAGAAGGTCGGAGTTTAGTATCCATGTCTCTTCCATGCAGGCAAGAAAGAAAAATAAATTCCAACCTAGTTATTATTAAGGGTAGACCAATAAAATGTTTTAAGCACTTTTTTTTTTCATCTTAAATAACTTTATAAGATATGTAATGTGCTACATGATTCCCTTCTTACAGGTTAACACGTACTTTAAATATATAAATTAACATAGAATTAACTCTATCTCTTAGGTAATTTTTAACTCTAAATTTTGTTTTATTTCTCTGTTGCTAGTGGTTCATTTCCTGTTGTAACTTTGTTTCAAAGATCCTACCGAGAGGTTCTTGGATGCCCTAAATAAAGTATTGCCAGTTATTTTCCCTTCTTCAAAAGGGATGATGAAGACATTCAAACATTGTAAAATATTGAAAGTTTAGGCATGACTTTAGAAACCACTAGAGGAACTGGTCGATTTTTAGAGTGACACAGTGATGCTTTTAGATAAAAATGGTTGTTTGGTATTTTGGGAGAGAGGTTGTTTGCTATTACCAAAATTCTCATTCAGTCAGGCAGAACAAACAACAGTGTTTTCAATAACCAGTCCCATGATTTGCACTGTTCAGCGTGCATGGGATTTGAGGGGAGGGGAGGAGAGTGCAAGCTGCAGAAGGGAAAATTCTGGAAGGACATTGACTGAATCGCTGTGTGCACCCAGGTGGCGTATTTTCCTTATTATTTTAATTGAATGGATTCTGTTAGCTCAGTTGTAACTCTGTATGGCTGATCGGGAAACCAGCTCTTAGCGTTTTGTAAGCATGGCTGTCAATGATGTGTATAACTTGATAACTAGAAAGCAGGTTTTGTTGGTTTGGGATTATTAGTTTTCACTTTTCTTCACAACTTGCAAGGATACAACATTATATGATATATAGAGAGAGGTTTTTGTCTCATCACAGCCTCAAATGGTGCACTTAGGTAACAGGCATCCCAAGTCTCAGAGCACATCCATGTTCAAAGCATCCAGTCCTACTCTGAGGTTAGCTAGGAATCAAAGTCTTTGTGCATGTGATATGTTCAATGGGCATAAGCCCTGGGCATAAGCACAAGGAATGAAACTCTTCTGTGAATTTTTGGCAACCCTTTTTCCACAGAAGGGAGAATGACTATCATTACTTTCAAGTTATTATGATAGTTATTTCTGGTAGTAATTCCAGTACATTAAACGGTACGAAACGTAAACCAGTCCCATTATATTCCAGGAGTAGCCAATTTATACAACAGCCTGGAGTGACATCAAAGCAGTTTTTTCTATCTGACTGACTGAATCACAGGATAGACACATCATATGCTGGCTGCTGACACAGCACTGTGTATCAAACAGCAGTCTGAGAACAGAAAAAAATAAGAATGCTACAATGCCCACATTTTGGGAAGGGCTGGGCTCATAAAAAAACACAGGTACATTTATTCACTGCAGACTGAAAAAGTTTAAAAAGGCTGACAAAACAGCGTTACAATGGCAAATTTGCACTGGAGTACCAATGTAATCTGAGTATGTAGTCTGAGGATGCAACTAGTGATGCTCCCACAGCCATTGCTCTAGATTATAGTACATTCAAGGATGCAGATTTGTCAGAGCTCTCCAATGCCAGTGTACAGGGAGCTATGAAAATTACATATTTCAGCTTCTTGTCTTGGAATGGTCACACTGGACTTCTTGGGTACTTGTTTATATTCTGCATATTTCAAAAGTTAGTCTGCCATATAAGCATCCTAATTCTCTCTAGAACCTTGTGCAAAATTACAAGGAGACTATAAAGAAAAAATCAAGCTCAAGCGGCTTCAATTTCTTTTCTTCTAGCAAGACCAAACATTATAGTTGTAGTTATTAGTAAAATACTTAACATTTAGAGAGCTCTGTAATCTGCTCTCCTTATGTGTACTTTTTCTTTGAGTGGGAGTGCCTGCAAAGGCAGGAGAGCCTCAAGAAGTGTAAGGGGGATAGAATTAATCCCAAATTTCCCAAACTGAGAAAACTGTCAACACCAAATTTCTTCACATTACATATTGAAAGACAAGTGGACAAACACTATTATCTTCTTTGCCTGGGTGCAAAGGTGAACTGGGGTTTTTATTACATTTCCCCTGAGTCATAGAGGGAAACAGAGACAGATGCCCAGGAATTCTTGTCTTATAGCTCAGTACTGTTTTGTGAGTCCATGCTTAGCATGAAATAAGAATGAAAAAGACACTGCAATTAAATTTGTTTGACTTGGCAAGATCTTAAATAGCAAAGTCTTGGGGAAGCAGGGAGAAGGCGGCTACAGAGCTTTTGCCTTCTCTGCTGCAGAGGCAAAAGAGTTTCATTAACAGTTACACCTACAACAGTTCAAGAATAATTACCTTGTAAAATGAACTTGAGTTAGAAGCAATTATTTAATAATCCCGAAACAAATCTTGCTAACTTAATTGGGAATTTTGCCAGATAAAAAGGTGAGTAAATATTTCAGCAGTGTGACCCTGTATATATATTCCCTCTACTTAAATGGTTCCCAACCTTTTCTTTAATGCGGAGGGGTTATAAGCTAATTTAACACCTACTGCACAGGTTCATATCTGGTTATAAGACGCTAACATTCAAACCCAACATAAGCCTTTTGTATTGTCGCCACCTCCATTTCTGCTCCTCCATTACCTATTTCATTCAGTTGGGCTGGTAATGCCGATCCCACTGTGCTGGCAGCTCCAGGGCACGCACTCCCCTCCTGCTGCAGTGGTTTCCGTTCTAGTGAAAGCCGTCTTTCTTCAGCACTCAGGCCTCCTACTTGAAAGAAATAGAAATGAGATCAGTGTACATATTCAAACAGACCCACTTCTAAAAGCCTTTTGCCACCCTGTGTTACTGCTGGTGCAGTGGATCAATCCGACGGAAGGCCCTGCCCTGTCTTTCCTCATTCGCACGCTTAATTCTGTCACTCAGCTGCCAGACAAACAGTGAATGAACCTTTAGAGGAGTTAAAACCACTTCTTAAAATCCTGTGTTTGTCAGAGGCAGGCTCAGCCATGAGCCAGCTGCCCCATGCTTCCCCAGCTCTGGCCTTGTGCTGAGCTCTCCTCTCCTTCCCTGTTGAAACCGCAATGCCATGCCCATATTCTTTGGCATAAGTCTGCTTTTGGACCTCTCCTGCCTGGGAATGTTCACCTTCAAGTTCCTATTTCTTCAAAGACAATCAATTCTGCATTCTGGCATCCAAAATTCCTCTTGGCCCATCCTAACCCTGAGATAAAACTCCAACAGATAAAAATATGAACAGATGAATATTCATCTTGTCCTTCTCTCTTTGGTGCCATAGGCCTGTCTTTCCCACGTGAAGTCAAGAATGGATAGAGGTTATTCTGGGAGACCATGGGACATTTGACATCTGACCTAAGTCAGAATGCATGGCACAGACATGAGGGGCAGCAGAACCCAGGAAAAGGTACCAGTGAGGTAGAAAGAGTGAACAAGAGACAACACAGAGGGGAAAAATGTTAATACAGACACCACACTAAAATGCTTTGAATTTTTAAGAGCTGCATAACTACAATATTTGAGCACTTTAATTGAAATATTGTTTTATATTAAAAGCATCTTTCATCTAGTCTTTGTAATCACAGACTTTGAAATAAATGAGTTCTTTTATTGTCAAGTTGGCTTCATGTTATACCAAATTAACTTTCATTAGTTTAATTACCCATAATATATTCAGCTCAAAAGAAAATGGTATCCGTTTTGCCTAGCACAGCAAATAAAAAGTTCTCATAGAAATGTACTGCTTAACGCAGAGAGAGTTCATAATTTTCTAGTTGTGAAACTAGTTATCTCTGGTAATAATACTGAGAATAATTCTGGCAATATTGGCCCAGATTAAATGTACTTGATTCTAACAATTTCTGTTCAACACTGAAAACAGAAGACTAACCCCATTTCTAATCCTCCCACCACAGGGGAGAATCATGCTCATCTATTTCCTCTCTTTCTGTCCACTGAATATTTAGGGTGCCTACGGTGATTCTACTCCATTCCTAACTTCAGTTAATTATAAAGCTCTAGTTGTCAAAACTTGTTATGCTCAAGACAAAACTAAATTGTGGATGATGTCTCCACAGGATGTTGTTTCTGCCAGTTTCTCTTTGGAGAAGAAAGGATTTAAACTCTTTACATTAAAAGACTCTCCCAGACAGCGAAGGGGGCAAAAAAAGTCCAAAACAACAACACCCCCCCCCCCCCCAAGATTGAAATAAAAATTGTTCTGGAAATATTTAGCAAAAAAAAACCAAACAAACCAAGTAGGGGGCCTTGGAACCCTCAAAACATTTTGGTAAAAAAAATTAACATCTTGAGGAAGGGAAACAGACACCACAGGGACCCTGACCTGACAAACTTCTTCCTGTGAATACAATGAAGTGGCCACTGGTTTATAGCTCCAGAGCAGGAATGAAGGACGGAGATGTTGGGAAGTGCTGTTGTTAAGTTCTCTGTTGGAAAAAAACATTGTGTTGAACACACACCTGACCTCGATTTTTCATAAGCATCTGGATTACTTTCATCTGACTTTAAAATGTTATGGTGTCGAAAAAGAGCATGCTACTCAAATTGTGAACATAAGCTGTAAACAGGAATGAAGGAGAGTACTTTTACTTTAAATAAATCAAAAGTTTTGAATTAAAAATGGAATTTGCAGTTATCCATTGTTTCATTTGCAGCTGATCATTAAATTTGCAGAATATTTGTGCATGCATTCAGGAAATTATTAATTTTGAATAGGTTAGAAGAATGTGCATTGCAGTTACTGGTATGAAATTTACAGAGATCTTATGATTTCTTTCCCTAAATGAGTATAGATAACTGTATTCCAAGTGACATAAAAATCTCAGGTTTCTCCTGAGACAGGTTTTTTGCTTCAGATGAGCTCATGTACCAAGCACCTTAAAGAAATTTCATTTATATTTGTTTATGCTCATGCACTCCAAGCATAGGCTCAACCTTCTGTTGCCATGGTCCTTCGTGTATCTTTTAGTCTCTCTGATTCCTGTGCATTGGTTTACTGTATTCAGAGGGGAACCCATTAACATGCTCCATGTTTGATGTGCTTGACACTCTTTCAATATTAATTCCTTGGTGTGTCATATGTTGCATGATAATAGTTATTAATGTTTTCCAAGATCCGAGATATTTGCATTCATCTTTGTTCTACTATACAAGAAAAAAAATTCATTAGGGTATTTTAAATATTAATAGTAGTATTAATACTATTAAAATAATGAAAATGTACATCCATTACAAACTTTATTTATTTGAAAAAAAAAGGAGTTTGTTTTTGTCTGGAGCTTGTTGGATGACTGCATCTACACTGAAGTGCCAAAATGCAGTCTTTTTATTCCTTCCTCCAGAGACTGAAAAACAAAATAAGAGTCAGTTATTTTAACCACACTGAACAATCATGCTGAGCTGTACCAGGACAAAATCATTTTGTGGTTATAGGAATTCGGAGCCAGACCTACAGTACATATTTAGCTGGTCCCTGCGGAAAGACGAGCTATTAAAAAGTGCTGATTTCATTATAACAGACAAAACCAAGTCCTCGCACTGAAGAGTTATGCAAACACCGTTAATGTTTCAAGGATTGCCCTAGAACCACCCTCACAAACAAATGATTCCCTTCCTCCCCTTTTCCATTGCATACAATACTTAAGCAGAGACAACTAAAATGGCTTAAAAATATTTGGTGGACATTTCAATGCATTTACATTTTAAATAAATCTTATTGAAAACCTGAGTTTCAAACAACTCTATGTCAAAGTAGGCACTAGTTATTAAATATATATCATGTCCTTGATTGCCATCAGCCTGAGTTATGTGTATGCCGCATTTCTTTGCTGGGTTAGGTTCAAAAGTGAAGAGGTCAGTGACTAGAGGAAATCACAGAACATTCAAATCAAATTTAAAAAAGAGCTAAGATATATAGAATCTATCAATACTTTTTTTTTTTTTTTTTTATATATATATCATGCAAGTAATTACCAAATGCAAATGCCTGAAAGGGGAACACAGATTTGCAGACATGAGAATTACAACTGCTTCCGACCTTCACACATCTACTACTCACAAATGCATTCTCCAAAATTACTTGCAGAAAGTCAGTTTTTGCTACCTTGTAAAGGACAAGAGGTGTCCTTTCTCATTATAAAGAAACTCTGAATGACCTCTATGTTTACTGCTGTACTGCTCAAAATTTAAATTTTTTGCACTTTATGCTTTTCAGAGAGATCAAATTCAAGCCTGTTTATGTAGAGAAAAAGAATTGTATAAGTTCATAGTAACGTTATTATATATTCATTTAAATGGCATAAAATCTTTGAGATTGCATCCTGAACATTTCAAATCTAAATGTTAATTAAGGTGCACTGAAAAGATTCCATCACAACTTATTGTGTACAACACACATTTAAGCAATTCCAAATATTGCATTAGACCATTTTAAACCTTTTTGTAGGATAATAGGATGATTCAAATAGCTGTCATTGAAGTAAATACAAATCACAGCTTGACTAATCATAAACAAGCATTGTTACAAAAAAGTGTTTTTTTCTAAGTGAATCTTCGAATGCAGTGTTGATTTTTCGCAAAGCATGCACTGGGAGAAGTGCTGGTGGCTTTATCTTTAGTTCAGAGCTGAGTTGAATCTAAAGGTTATCCTGATAATTCAGGTTTTAAAGTGGCTTATATTTTACAAATATTTTCTTCAGACAAAGACCATGTTTTTTCTGAGTCACAACAGCTGAAAAACCAAACTCTAAAGGCACTTCACATCTATAAGGTGACCTTCAAATCTGTGTAGGTGAACTCCACACCTGGAGATTTTTGTTTGCTTAGGTTTCTTGTTTTTCAGAACAAGCACATATCTCTTCCCCATACCTTTTTTTTTTTTCCTAATTTGCAACTTGGTCCCTTTTTAACAACTGATTTAAACAGCTCCTGCCCAGTAACAGCCATGTGTTTATGTCACTGCAAGCACTGGTGGGAAGGGTGTGTGTGTGTGAGGATAGGGGAAGATGGAGGAGAAAAACAGCGAGGACATAAATCAGGGTATAACATTATAAAATATTTACAGCTAAAGATTCTATGGAATTCCAGTTTGAAAAAACTACTTCCACCAAGAAGAACTTATTTCCATTCCTCTTTCTTTCTTCAGTCCCTTTTACTAGTAGCTCTGCTTTCAGTCTATGCTTTCAGCAGTTTTTGGTTTCAGGCCTTCCAGGTGTTCAAATTATGGACACCAACAGATCTGGTAAAGTTGCTGACCTCAGACACCTGCATGTACGATGGTTGGTTGGTTGAAGAGTTCCGTAAGTATCTTAGATTAGCATTTAATACTTTCCTGTGGAATGCTGTGCTTTTGAAAGGGCGTCAGTAAAGCATTTCAGCAGTGAGATTTGCCTGTGGGAGATACAGCATACTCCTACTGTTTATCCTCTTGGCCGACATTTATCATTATCGGACTGATCGGTGGCTAGTCATAGATTGTGAGAATGATGAGACAGAATGATGAGCAGAATTGTTATCGAGCCTATCAACATCTCTACTGCTCAGTTCCTCTGAAGCCTTTGAGTAGCAGGCAGGTGCCCTCTCCAGTCCTCCAGCTCTGATGAACAGGGGAGCAGAAGGTCTGGGAGTTGCCTGGAATACAAATGGAATCCTAAGATTGCTAGATGTTTTATACAGAAAGAAATTCAACTCTAATATTTAACATTGTCAAAGTTTAAGCATTCCTTCAGTGCTTCATTACTACAGAGGCATGTGTATTATTTTACAGAGGAAGAAACCTAAGAAAAGACAACTTAATTTATTTCTCTTCTCCAACCAGCAATGTGTTGTGTTGTTACAAACCCATGATTTACTCATGGGTTTGTAGCATTTATTGCATCTCACAGAAAGTGGGGCAATTTTATCTAATGGAAACATCTTATTTCTAACAGTTTTACGTGTAAGAAAGTAGAACTAGTTAAGAAACCAGTTCTCTTTCTATACTAACAGCCCCCATGCCTTTGACTAAGAATTACTAATATGCCCAACAGTATTGACTTTGAAAGTCAGTTCACTACCAGATCTATAATAGCATGTAATCAAACTCTCACTCAGCGCCATGTTTCATTGGTGACATGACATAATCCATTTTCTGTGTGTTAAAACTAGGGTAAGCTCTTTTTAGTGTTGAAATGTCAACCGTGCAGCCTGACACATGTTTTGATTGAGTTCGGATATCCTGTTGGGCCGTCTGAGAAACTGACTTTTAAAGCGGCACTTATGAAGAGCTTTTGGTACATTTATCTTTGCAACTGTTCCTTTGTTCTGTTCACACAGCATGCCGCAAAGTGAGGTTTTCTTTCTTTCAGTTCATAAAATATAACTAACCAAGCATGTTTCTGTGTAAAATTTAAAAATAATATCCATAATTAGATAAGAATCAAAGAAAAAATCTGATAAAGGATATTCTACTGTAAGTTCCATTAGACATCACAAAGGAACAGAGCAGTAGGACAGATCAGAAAAAAACCCCAAAACTTAAATGGATGAGGGGCAAGTAACTGACCAGGGAGGGCTGAATATGAGATGAGACAACAAACTGTAATGGATTTGAAGGACAAAGACTAAAAAAGGTATAGAAAAGAAAAAGAAAGACTGAATGGAGACTGTCATTGTTCATGTTGCAAGATAAAAGGAAAGGTTAGGAGAAGAGGGAGTTTTTGAGTTATTTGCAGTAACTGTTCTGGCCACCTGTGTTTTCTCAAAAAAAAGAAAACGTCGGGGGCAGGTGGGTGTGATTTACTGGTTAATCCTTAACTGTAGATGGCTGAGAATTAAGGAGAAATATTTCCTTTTAGAAATTGTAGATTTTTCAATTGCAACTTTTTTCATTATGAATTTTCATTTGTGTATTTATATTATTCTGGATTAAAATACATTCAATTTTTAATTTCCTTTTTTATGTAGAGACCATTCAGTTATATGATAATCAGCTACAGGAGTTCTATTGTAACAAAAACATCATGAAAGACTCAACATTCAGAAGAACACACCTTTCTCCAACATGTAACAGAAGCTTTTATACCACATTCAAAGGAGATGCAGAAGGAATTGTAGATGAATCCCTCATTTTAGCCTGCACTTCATAAAAACTCAGCCAAAGTTTGGCACGATGCCTTTCACAAGCCTCTTAGAGTCTCATTCAGTTTTGGGGTGACCTTGGGAAAGTTAGCATTTACACTAACCAGACTCCACAGTGCTTTTCTTTTTACTGTCCTTTTGTATTCCTGTAGTGTCTTTACAATATTATAATGGCTTTCAAATAAGTCTTCTTTAATAAACACATGTAAGCATGTGTATGCTGCTGCAGATTTGACTGGTTTCTTGCAGTGATTAAACATGGATGTAACAGCCACCATTCCAAAGCACCATGAATGCTAAACACGATCACCTCTGACTGTTAAAAAAATTGGATAGGCAGCTCTATGACCTAAGATGGTGTCAGCTTAGGATATAAAACCTCTAGTCTTGTGGTACAGGAAAATAATTTTGTCTTCTTCCCCAGTTAAGTTGATTTATTTTAGGGTTAAAAGTAGCTATTTTAGTCCTCACATAGAGTTCTAGACTCCTGCAAGGAAACAGAATTTAGATTTTAACTGAATATGTTACTGAGCCAAATAACATAGGCTGGAAGCTCAAATATTTATGATTAACAACTTATTTGAATGCTTAGATGTATTAACTTACTACAAGGTACTCCAAGAACGAAGATAAATTTATCCATAAATGTGCAATCTATTCAATGGATTCTTCCAATAATACAAATAAATACATCTTTGACCATTTATGTTTGTAATGGTAACAGGCAATTGAACTATAGTGACAGTATTTATTAAGCCTACAAGTTATCTTGAGTGGTAGAGGTGTTTTCTTAAACTCCTACAGCACAACACTGTGGCATCAGAAATACTGTTCAGTGAGGATGGCTATAAAAAGTGTTTCCACTTTCTCTGTCCTGCTTACTTAGATTTAGCAGTGAAAATGAACTTTTAGTTCTCTGTAGGTATATTTTCTGTAAATAAACAAGCAGAATCCCCAAACATACTGGGTTATATTTTAATAAATTAAGCTTGATTTATTTTTTTAAATTAGTTAAATAAGAGTAAAACTGGCAGCCTTGAAAAAATGTTAATTCATGACAAAATTGTTCTGCGTCCCGAGTCACTAAATCCTATCTAATTAATGCTAGCATAAATCCAAAGGAATTCTGTGGAAATAAAATTACTTACACTTTCTTTCTCTGGCCTAATGGACTGCAACATTTGGTCCACATTGTTTAATATAATAGAATTTACTTTTGATATGCAAAATATTTCAACTGCCAGGACTCTCATGCAAGAAGAAAAGAAGAATTTGAGTAGCTGCCAATGTGAACTCTGAACACAGTACATTTTCATCAAATAGCCTTAACAAACATTCCTTGCATTAACTTTGCTGTTCACTGAGAATAAATGTCTCTCTGGTCATCAGACCAGAAGTACTAGTTCATGTGGAACATGCAGAATGGTACGTACTTAATTGGAAGCCTGAAAAATTTATGTCATTATTAAAGGACACATACATGTGAAAGAACTCATTATATTGTATTTTCCCCATTCCAAAATAATAAAAAATTCATAACCACTCAACATATGTACAAAGATGTCATTATGCTATTTCTACAATTTACATAAACAACACTTACACCTAAAAAATAATGAACCCAACCCCTCAGGCTTGCATATCTATTCAGACTAACTTCTATGTTCTAAGGCCAAGGCTGGTACTTTATCATTTTAATCATGCAATCATGTGGAATGAACTAATTTGCTACAACATTTCACTGAATTCCTTCCTGATACACGTTTACTGTTACCCTCTTCTTGTCCCCAAATGATTTGTAATACATATTAGGAAAACAATTAAAAGTCACAAGCAAAATAAACTAGCAGAACAGAAGTTATTTCCTGGTCAGTATGTCCTGACATTACTATCATCCACCCCTTAGAGAAGTCCAGAGATGGACAAGGTGCTTAGTATCAGCTCCCTTGCTCCAGATTAACAACACAGTACAATTATCAGAGCCATCTTTCCAGCTGGAAGAGCTGGTGCTAAATTGTAGTCAATATGAAATCTTGGTCATGAGAAAGACCTTCAGAGGTCCAAGATCCCCAAGTGGGGTAGGCACTGACAGGGGAATTGCCCTCACAGAACCAGAGCTTCTACAGCAGCCACAATATGAGACAACAAGCAGACCACAGATTTAGAAGTGTGGAAAGCATGTGAGTGAAGGTAATAAAACTAAATGGCTGCTTGGATAAACCATCTTCCATCATACAACAAACCTGGTTGACTCTATTATGTGCAATAAAGATGGCTGACTGTACTCTGCAGCATCCTTGGAGGCTTTTTTTTTTTTCCAAACATTCTGCTTTAGGTCAATAGGATCTATTCTTTTCATGCTAATGCTATAAATAAGCTCTGATTTAACCTTATTGTCAGTAAGAGACCTGTGAAAACCTAACAATGAAGACTTTCAAGTAAGACTCGCCTATCATGAAGCTCCACAACTCAGAAGAATAAAATGGGTATTTTAATTAAGTCCTCATATTAATGAGGACTTCCCATTTATAGGAAAAAGCATAAACATTTAAGAAAGGGAGCTGATTAGGTTTCGTGATAGAGAAGAAGGTGAGAAAATTGATAACACCATGAAACACTTATATACCCAATTAAAGAAATTAACATCCTCTCAGAGAACACTCTTTTGTCCATGTGAATTTATGAGGACTCTCTTCAAATCTATTTTGCTGGAAATAAATTGGTTTTGTGGGACTTGAAGGTCTAGAAATCTACTACAAACAACGATCACCATCACTCTGATTACTTTATTGCACATTAACAGTGAGAACTAACCTTGCACCTAGTAAGATGCTCTAGCAGGTGCCCAAAGTAGGTGCATAAGGAAAATCATGGTTGCAAATATGCCAAATGTGTAATTGTAGATGGAGAGGTGACTACCCAGATAAGGAAACATTTTTCACAAAGAAATAAAAATAAATAAATAATCACAATTTATTTTATCTATCTGCACTTACCTTATGAGCAGACCATGCTTTATTAGGTTGCAAACCTGATCTATCATCTCATTAGAGTGTCTAGTTACAGTCTAGTGTAGCAGCTATCATAAACTAGGCCTAGTTAGCATAACTATTAACATAAGCCTGTGAACTTTAACTGATTTTTTTGTGTTGTATACAGTAGAAGTACATAAAAATATGGCCAATCTTAAACAACAGAATAGTCTTGCTGTGTTCACGGAAGTAGATGGGCAAACAACCCATTGATCCTCAGAAGTGCAAGTGGCCAGAGTATGGTGATGGCAAATAAGAGAACATCTGTTCAAGTTGGACAGGCTAAGCATCATCAAGGTATTCTCTACTCAGTTGTAAAGCTAAAGACATATAAGAATACTGGAGTAACTGAGAGTTTCTGGAAAATACTACAGGGAGGGATGTCCCACAACCCTTCACCAAGAACTGAGAACATCTCTCCAACCTCAGGGACCCCAAGGAGCTGAAAAAAGCCCACGACCCCATACCAGGACTGTGTGTAGCATAGCAGGAGCCACCAAAGTCTGCCCCACCTTCTTCTGGGTCTGTGTCATCTGTTCTGTGGAATGAGGAAGCTGTATAATTCATAAGATTCCATGTATCTGTGACTAAAGTGCTTTGGTAACCAAATCCATTTTGCTTCCATGCAGTCATTTGTTCTGAAACATCAACACCTGGCAGACTTGAGAAGACATCTAAATACTTGGTAAGTGCCATTCTTTTCATGGGAAAATGCAATGTTTATATGGGTGACAAAAATGTAGCCTTCTAGATAGGGAAGACAGTAGAAGAAACAGTGGCTAAAACATAGCTATTGATGCATGCGTGCAGGGACAAATTTAGACAAAGAATTTGCATAGCTTCTAAGGCAAGTATTCAAAACACCATAATATTTTATCTTGCTCTAATTGACAACTTATCTGTGGAAGAAAATGATTTGGCAAGCTCTCTTCATAATAAACTTCTTAGAATTGTTTTATTACGGATTGTTTTGTATACCTGCAATTCAGAACAGATGCACTCTGTAAAAAAAAAATTATCTGTGTCACATTTTGGGGCTTCTTAAAGCATGTTTGATGGAATATTTAAGTGCATGTTAATTTTATACAACTTGAAGTAGTGCGTCATTTTTTATGTATCATCTAATATCAACACTGCCACATTCCTGCAAGAGCAGGCAGATGCAACAAAGTACCTCAGCTGACAGATGTGCAAGTTTTGGGATGTATCTGGAATTCTCCAGGCTGGCAAAATACTGGTCAATGAGAGTTTTAGAGGAGTTTAGGCTGCATGAGAAATTCCAAGCCCTGAGTACAGTTAGGTGGACATTAGAGTGAAAGAAAAGGAAATGAGGCTTCAAGTTAGTAAGCATGAAGTTTGATGTTAATCTGATAGATCATTTTTGTATTATTTTGGGAAATTATAGTGTTTTACCATATGAGCCAAAAAAAGAAGAAGAGGAAAGGGGAGAGGAGAGGAGAGGAGAGGAGAGG